>JANVCQ010051604.1:0-10779 GCA_025531925.1 Erythroxylum plowmanianum
TCCCGGGTCAAAGGGTTTGTCCCGGTTAGGTTCTCCGATCTCTGCGTGGATACCGTTAGAGACGGTCTCCTTTGGTCATTTTGGTTTGACTTTGTTATATAGACACATGGATCCTGGCTTTCGGGAAGGTCCCGGAACAAAAAATTTTTGTTTTCTGCACCGTGGGCATGTGATGCTCACACCGGGATTTTCCTACACATATGATCTGGAATTTGCAGCAATAGTGTTTGCCTTGAAAATTTGATGGCATTACTTGTATGGTGAAAAATGTAGAATTTTCATAGATCATAAGAGCCTAAAGTATCGTTTACCCAGAAGGAACTTAATCTGAGACAACGACGTTGGTTGGAACTATTTAAAGACTGATTGTATTATAGACTACCATCTGGGTAAAGCTAATATAGTAGCTAATGCTTTGAGTCGAAAGACCATTTTAGCACTATCACTAAAGCAGAGTGAATGGAAATTTGTATCTGATGGAGCTTTAATAGCTCAATTGAAAGCAAGGCCTACTTTGAGACAAGAAATTTGTGATGCTTAGAGAGCTGATGATAAGTTACAACAACTTATCTTGGCTACTCAAGAAGGTAAATAGTATGATTTTTCTGTGCAAAGAGATGGTGAATTGTATTATAAATATCAGTTGTGTGTGCCAGCTACTGATGAATTGAAGAAGAAATTGTTGTTTGAGGCTCATAATATAGTATTTACTATGCATCCTGGTGGAAACAAGATGCATCAGGATCTGAAGCAGCATTACTGGTGGTCAAGTATGAAACGGGATGTTGTGGATTATGTAGCTAAATGTCTGACATGTCAGCAGGTTAAAGTTAAACATCAGGTTCCATCAGATTTATTACATCCTATTTCTATTCCTTAATGGAAATGGGATAACATTACCATGGACTTTGTCACTAGACTTCCTCTCACTAAAAGGAAGCATGACGCAGTATGGGTGGTTGAAGATAAGTTTACTAAATCCGCTCACTTTTTTCCTGTTCACCCTGACTATTCTTTGGATAGGCTTGCAGACCTATATGTTAATAAGATAGTGAGATTGCATGAAGTACCTTTGCCTATCATTTTTGATCATGATCCTCGATTTACTTCGAGATTTTGAAAAACTTTACAGAAGGCTTTAGAAACTCAAGTTAAGTTCAATACTGCCTTCCATCCCCAGATAGATGGACAATTTGAACGAGTTATACAAATATTAGAAGATATGCTTGTGGTTGTGTGTTAGAGTTTCCAGTGAGTTAGGATAATTATTTGACTATGATGGAGTTTGCTTACAACAATAGTTATCAAACAAGCATTGGCATGGTGCCTTATAAAGTGTTGTATGGCAGAAGGTGTAGAACTCCTGTATGTTGGACTGAATTGAGTGAAAACAAGATTATCGGGCTTGATATTATGAAAGATATTGAAGAAAAGATTCAAGTTATCTAGCAAAGGTTGAAAGCTGCTAGTGATCGGTAAAAATCCTATGCTGACCTAAAAAGAAGAGATATTGAGTATCAAGTAGGAGATAAGGTATTCTTGAAAGTATCACCATGGAAACGCATACTTCGGTTTGGGAAGAAAGACAAGCTTAGTCCGTGATACATTAATCCTTATGAAATTCTGAAAAGAATTGGACCAGTAGCTTATCAGCTAGCTCTTCCTCAAGAATTGGCCAAGCTACATGATGTGTTCGATGTTTCTATACTAAGAATATATCGTTCTGATGCTACATATAAGATTCCCGTGCAGGAAATTCAGGTATGACTCAATTTGTCTTATGAAGAAGGCCCAATTTCTATTTTATCCAGAGAAATCAGGCAACGTAGGAACAAACAAACACCTTTAGTAAAAGTACTCTGGCAACACCATGGACTTGAGGAAGCAACATGGGAACCTAAAGAAACCATGAAAGCTCAGTATCCGCAACTATTCGGATCAGGTATGAATTTTGAGGACGAAATTTCTTAAGGAGAGGAATTGTAACACCCCATGTTAGGGGTTAGAAAATTAAGGAATTTCAGTACACTATATGCTTTGAATAATTGAGTATTCGCTGATAAGTGCATATGTATTTTTGACACATACAAATATTTGTATATGCATGCATTGACAATTTCGGGTATAATTGGTTTTAAAATTTGATTTAAGATGAGAATTGCGGTTTCTAGGTATCGAAAAATTATTTGGAGAATGTTATTATTATTTTGGTACTTTTGGGAATTTTAGGAATTTTTTTGGAAATTTTGGGATATTAAGAAAAATAGACAAATGGCATTATGACATGTAGCACTTATATATGGGTGACAAATGGCTCACATGCAATGGAGCCATGTGTCAAGGAATTAAGAAAAGACATGAGCGCATGGTTTTGAAAGACAAGGATTTGTAGCTTTGTTGTTCTTCAACTTTTGCTTTGTTCTGTATTCAACACCGAAACCTTGTTCTTCACTGTCAAAGTTGGAATTTTTCTAAAGAAGCAAGTAAGTTGAGTTATAGTTTTCTAGATATTTTGTAAATGAATTCGATGTTGTTATAACACTGGAAATGAACACATGGATGAGTTGTGTATGATGCAAATTCGATGAAAGTGATAATGAGATGAGTTGTTAATATTGTGCAATGGAAGAGTAATACTGATTGCATGTAGCTTAACAAGAAACTTAGTGAAGTAGATATAGCAGAAAATGTGGTGTAGAATCGTATGGCTTCAGGTTCTGTTTTTGTTGATGAATTAGTACTGTTAAAAATTTACAGTTGATCGCGTGTCGTTTCACTAGTCAAAATAAAATAACTAGATTACTACTGTAGCAGTGGCAAGTCTAGGTCATTCCCACAGAGAGTGTGTGTAAAGTTTATGAAATGAAATTAATCGGTGTTTAGGAAAAAGGGGAGTTTTTGGATTTTCAAAGAAGAAAATAAAATAAAACTAACTAATAAAAACAAATTAAAGAAAAACATGCAAAAATGAAAAATATGGGGAATTCGGTAAGGACCCGGTTCTCCAGTTCAATCTCGGCCTACACCCTGACTAAGCATATTTTATGAATTTGTTGTCCTTTAACCTCTCCTAGCAACTATTAATCGTGAGTTAAAAATTAACCCGAGTTTTCCCTTAGGTTTTATTTAATTAAGATACGATCGTTAATTAAACCTAACCACCGAACAACCTAGGATACGATCTCTATATTAAATTAGGTAGTAGCATTACGAATTAGGAAAACTGATTAATCAAGGCAACAACTACATACGATGCGTCATTTAACCTAGGTCATGTTATCCCTAATGATTATGAATCATTAGTCGCTACACATGAACTTCAACATATCAATTACGGATTATATTGAAATTCTAGCAATGGGTTTGAAATGAAAGATTCAATGAATGCATTAAAATCATCAATTCACAATACCCGATGGGTTCATACACAAATAACTGAATAATAAGAAAAATCTGATTATCCATATACAAAACCCAAATCAATTAAAATAAGACAACACAATCAATTTCTAATGAGAGAAAGAAACAACAAAATAATTAAAATAATACTTAACCTGAGCCATCGGCATCGATGTTGCCTTCGAACCGGCGTCAAGACATCTAACTCTTCATAAGTCTTTTCCGATAAAAATGCTTAAGCCCCATTTTACTCATCCCTGTGTTGTGCCGACACTGTCTTGTTCCTCACTGTAGCTTTTTATCTACTGTTCGTTGATGTAACCAATAAAGGTCACCATCAACTAAAACATTGCTCTCCACTCTTTGCTTTCTCTCTGCGTTTTTGCTTGTACTCCAGTGCCGACACTATTCCCTGATTAGACAAACAAGTTTCCTCCTTCTCTAAAAACCCTCCTCTCTTTATTTATTGCATGTCTGCGCTCTCCTCCTAGCGCTACTGCCTTGTGCAACCATGCGTCGTCGTTCACTGTTGATTCTCTTTGTGCCTGTGTGACTCCAAACATCTGCATTTTGCTGTGGCCCTCATCCTCCACTGTTTTTTTGACGTTGACGATTTAATATGCAAACTTACAAAACCCTCCACGCTTCTCCGTCTCTTGTGTTCCACCGTTAGCGTGCTCCCAAAATGATGCCCTGCTTAACTCTTCATTTATTCATCTACTCCATTTAATTTGCTCCCTGCCTTTTGTCCTATGCGTCGCCGTTTATTCGTAACTGTTGCGCCTATTACATTTTTGTTTTTCTTGCGTGTTGCGCTAAAAAACGCACAACATCTACCTCATTTAAAACCTTCTCCTTCATGCTTCCTTGTGCTCTCTTCAAGCTTCAATTGTGCTGCTAATAATTCACAAAATTACATGCAAACGAGTGATGATTTCCAGCAGCCCTATTCCATGAATTTTATGTTTTATTTTGTCTTCTCTTGCTCCAATATTCATCATTTTTGTTCGACGACGACAAGTGAATATGAATCTTCAGAAAATAACCCAAATGCAGTACTTTCGACTCACTTTAATTTCTTTGCTCCAAAATTGTACCTAAAATAATATATGAATTAAAGTGAGTATCTTAAGCATTTTTATATCAATAATTTCTAAGTGTAAATGATTAAAAATATCAATAATTAAGCACATATCAATAGTAGAGAGAGAGAGTTGAAGATGGTAAAATACGTGTATGGTCGGTTTTGATGTTTTGAATATAAACTTAAATTTGAGTTGTTTTGGGACTAAGTTGAGTTGATATGGAAGTGAATTAGAGGGATAAATGTAAGGGTATAAGTTTGTGATGAGGAATTAAGTAGAACAGAGGAAGAACATGGAGAAGCATTTCTACAAAAATCTGGAGAATTAACGTGCAAAAATCGTGATTCTATAGTAGAAGGTGGTAGTGCATAATCAAGCTTTCTGATCCTAAATAGTACTGACTCTTTTTGCTATAACTTTGTCTCCTGACCTCCTAATAACTTGAAAATTGAGCCAATACACCCCTAAGACATTTTTTTCCTCTCAATAAAAATTTAGAGCCATCTGCATTGATTAGAAAAAGATTGATTGAGTCAAAGTGAGGGTATGCATTGGAATATTATAAACTGGAGATATTATAGTGAACATGCTTCGGCATTGTGATTATATCTTGATCTGTAAAATTCCAAATGAGGTGATTCTTAATTTAGATTAAACTTGAGACATATGCCTACAAATTTATTAAAGAAGTAGAACTTTAATTCTTTCTCTATGACTTTGAAAATTGGCATGAAATTGAGTATTGGCTTAGGCTATAGCACTACCAGGGATAGAAATCATGTCCTGTGGTTATTGAATAAACTGTATTGATGTAGGACGAATTAGACTGAGGTATCTGCTCAAAAGTTGTAGCTTATTCTATTAAATTTAAATGGGTATAAAGTTTGTAATTTTTGGATATTGAAATTGAGAGATATTGGTTGTAAAACTTGAATGCATGATCATGTTGTAGCCAAAATTTCAAATGTACATAATTTGTGGTATTTTGAGCATAACTCATTGAATAATAAACCAAATTGTATGATCTAGATATCTTTAGAAACTTAAGACTTTGGAGAACAACTTTTTAGATGGAAGTGTTATCAAATTACCTCAGCTTTCTAATGAAAATAATTGAGCAAAGTGGACCTGAAAGTTGGTTGTGAGATAAATCTGGATTGAGAAATTGAGTATGGTTTCACATGATCGACAATGTGAGAAGATCAAGGATAAGAAAACCTGGAATTTGTCATAAACATGCGTCATACATATTCAGTATACATGAATGTGCATAAATGATTTCATAATCATGCACAATAGTAATATGTGATTGTATTAAATGTTATAGAGGAACGCATAGAGCGACCACTTCCAGATATTGCTGGGACTTTGAGGCAATAAGCAAAAAGGGAGCTTTTGTAAGTAATTTAGGTGGTCAATTTTGTAAGTAATTCAGTAAGAAATTTTTGATAATTTTGCTTTGACTATTTTGTTTGCTAATGATTTGGATCATTGAATGATTTGCAAAGTTGTAAGAATGTGATATGCTTGAATACATGGTATGAAAACATTGATTGATATGTGAATTAAATTTCAAACATTTCTATTTTTGAATCTGTTAAGTCCTAATTGTGGGTAAATAGGCATGCCTAGAAGGGTCTGCAACTGCTCCAGTGAGAGTTCGGTGTCAAGACTTTAGTCTTTCCTGTGACATTTCGATGTTGAGACTTCGGTCTCTCCTGTATAAGTCCCGTTACCCACTTCTGTAAATAGATCAGCAGTTATCTGATTTTGTATTCTGATATATGTTTGATTCTGACATAAACAAAATTGTGTTCTGTTTTTGAAGGGTTTATACCCACTTGTGATATTCAGTTCTGTTAATTATAAAATCTGTTCTGAAGTGCATTATGTCTGATTTATTGTTAAAGCAATCTTTTGATGCATGTTTATGCTGTTACATGATTTAGTATGATGAGTTGTCACTTCATGCATAGATTAATTATTACTCACTAAGCTATATGCTTAGCACGGTGGATTTGCCCCATGTAGGTTCACAGTGAGGATTATAAAGATTGGGATAAGTCAATCGCAATGGCCAAAGGAGATTGAGTTTTGTTTATCAAAATGTAATTTTTTGAGTTTGTTTTTAGGTTTGTATCTGATGTATATAACTTTTTGATTTGTTTGAAGGTTTGTAATAACCTTAACACCGATAGGTATTCGAATTTATGATATGTAATGTATGTTTGTTTAAGATTCTGGAAATGCATGTATGAAATGTTTAGCATGTTTTGGAATGTTTTGTATTCTGTATGTTCTATGTGTGTGGCACTTGCAATATCCTCCTAGGGGGTATATGCAAGTGTGACACTTATGTTTTGAGTTGACTTTAAGCCTAAGGGATATTCAACATCATCTTTGCTAGAATCTTCTAGTATCCAAACATTAAGAAAAAATGTTGACACTTTGTTGGAGCTGATTGTCGAATTATGTCATTATTAAGATCCTTTCAGTTATTGTGGAATCATTTCTAATAAATAAGGAAGTTCATTAAGAAGGTTCCCGCAAGAAAGGAAATATTTATCTTATGGTTTTATATGCTTCTAAGAATTATAGCATTGCCTATAAAAGGAAATAAATAAAATTTGAATTTTGAAATATTATATAGTTATCATCAAAATCATTAACATTAAACCTTGAGCTAATAATCTCTCCCTTTTTAGCAATGAAAACTAAGAAACAGAAATATTTGAAAATTCAAATGACTGAGAGGGGTTTCAAAAAATATTTGAAAATTTTATGTCCTTACTAATAACCATGATTTAGAAGGAGCCTCTTTCTACCATTAAGTAGTAGGAGCCTATCCTGTATGATATCACAATAAGAGAGTTTCAACTACAAAGGTTTCTACTCATAAACAAAGTATTTCAGTGAAGTCCTAAGTATACTCTCTTCTCCCCCTTTGTCGTTATCAAAACAAGATAAACAATCATGAAGCAAAAAATGCACAAATATGTAAGAGGAAAAATAGGCATTAACAAAAAATATCAGTGTATCAAAAAAATAAACTGAATATGTTAATCATGTAATATATTCCTTAAGGGAGTCTAGAATAGTGTGAAGAAGGAGTTGCATGTCTACACCATAGTCTTCCTTCATGGGTATTCTCGGTGTGCATGCAAATAAAATTTACAAATTCTCCCAAATCAATATTAGTAATGTCCCACTTACAAAGAAGGTCAGCTCTGCCTATGGGAATTATATTCAGTGTGTCCCCCAAGATTTCCTCAATAACCAAAATCTCACACTCAATACCCAAAAGACGATTGCCAACTTTCCATCAGTTTCATCTTTTCTCATATGTGTATAAAATGATCTAATTAAATCATCACACACTATCTCATTCAAATTCAAAAAAATTTCCCAACCAATAGCAATAAAATAAGAAGAGATGGGAATACCAAGGTCATCGAATAGGAGAGGAGGCAAAATGCGTTCATCAACCAACATTCATTTCTTGTATCACATTTTGTATTGTGCTTCAGCTTCCATTGATTAAAACAGTTTAACTAGTGTTGAATACTCTCCTTTCTTGTGAATTTTAGCCTCTTTGCCTTTGGAATTTCTTCAAACAATGTTTCTTCATTAGATTGTTCAGTTTGAATAATAGAGTCTTCAATATTCTATTCAACCATAGGCGCTTTGTCTTGTCTTATTTCTTCCCTTTTTCTCTTTTGAGGTTCTTCTTCTTCCTTAGGTTCAGTGTCAGGGCTTTCTTCTTTTTCAACAATTTTTTTAGCCTGCTTTGCAACACTTCCTCTTATTCGTGGACGTCTTATTAGACTAACCAGTTCTTCATCTGAATCATTATCATTAATGATCCAGTATACTTCAAGCAACGGTTTTCCCATAGAACCAAGTTGAGGAGTAGTCGATGGTGGTGGTGCGGAAGTTTTGAAAGATAAAGTACAAGGAGTAGAGTGAGAGTAGGCAGTGAAAGTGAAGGAGAATGGAATCTAACTTTTCTCGTTAGTTCCCCCTCATTAAAATATTTTTTTCTTCTTCTTTTTCTTCTTTTTCTTCATCTGTTTCTTTTTCTTTTTTTGATAAGTTAGGGTTTGAGTCATCAGAACCTTCTTCACTAGAGTCAGAGATATATTACTTCTTGATTGTTGACATATTTTGATCAAAAGAAGAATCAAAATCTAATTCTTCAGAAAGAGATAACATCATCAAATTTTTTTTCTTTCTCTCGTATGGAATCTTCCAATTAAATGCTTCTGAAACTTGGGGCTTTTTGATAGAGGTGACAAAAACAGGCTCAATAGGGATGTTTAGTGATCCTATTATTGGTGAAAGAGAAGATGGTTCAAAAACAAGAGTTTCAGACTCTTGTTCATGGTAGAGAGTTTTGCCAGGAATGGTAGTTGGAATCAAGGTTTTCTTTTGTCCCTTGGACTTTGTTTATGCCATTTCAAGCAAGCTAGTGAGATTTAGGAGATTTGAGCAGAAACAGAGAGTTAGGGTACAGAGAGGAAAAACAGTGCTTTTGAGAACGACGAAGATAAGTAGAAGGAAGAAACCTTCTTAAGATATACTAAACAATTTTTCAGCGTTAATTTCATGTGAAGATGAACAATCATACACGCTACTAGAGGAGGTGTAATTGTCAGCGTATCTTTTGTCAATCACATATTTTAAAAACTAAAACGACACTATTTAATAATTTCCTTTTTAAGACATGTATATTTTACCCTATTAAACTAAGAGGAGCCTACAAACAAAAAGAATAGAAGGAGCCTGCTAATATCTACAAAGAGAAGTAGCATAGAATCTTCATACAGAGTTAATATCAGATAGGCTACACATACCAAGCTTTTTTCTTAACAAACAAAATCTATCTTCATAAAGTGGCTTAGAAAAGATATCAGTTACTTGATTTTCAGTTTTAACATGCAAAAGATTAATGGTTCCTTCTAAAATGTGATCTCTAAGAAAATGATATTTAATTTCTATATGCTTAGTCTTAGAATGATGCACAGGATTTTAGAAAGATTTATTGCACCTGTATTGTCACATAGTATAGGAATATGATCAAAGTTTAGAGAAAAATCCTGGATTTGATGTTTCATCCATAAGATTTGAGCACAACAGCTGACTGCTGCTATATATTCCACTTCAGTCTTCAAAAATGCTATGCAATTTTGTTTCTTACAAGGCTAAGAAACTAGACATCCTCCAAGAAATTGACAATGACCATTTGTGCTTTTCCTATCAACTATATCACCTGCATAATCTACATTACAATAGTCAACTATGTTAAATGAATCAATTTTTGGACACCATACTCCAAAATCCATAATTCCAAGAAGATAATGAAAGATCCTCTTGACTGCTTGAAGGTGGCTCTCTTTTGGATTTGATTGAAAGCGTGCGCAAAGACACACACTAAGTATAATATCTGGTCTTAAGCTTCTAAGGTGTAGTAGTGATCCAATCATTGTTTTATGCTTTGTCTCACTTGTAGTCTTGCCTTCTTCATCCTTATCAAGTTTAGTTCTAGTATACATAGGGGTACTCATCAGTTTGGCATCCTCAAAATGATATTTCTTGATAAGTTCCTTTGTGTATTTGTCTTGACTAATGAAGATTCCTTTTTTTTTTACCTAATTTGCAACCTAAGGAACAAAGATAGTTCTCCTATTGATGGTGTGTCGAACCAGCAAAAATAAATTCCTACTTTAGAACACTTAAACGAGCAAAGTGGTGAATAGGGTTGAACCACAGAGACCAATGTAACAATTGTTTATTTGTGTGGAAACAATAAAATACAAAACAAATAAAAATAATAAAAATAAAAATAAAAATAAAAATGAAAATAATTGAATTAGGAATGATTGATTTTAGAATATGAAATCACGCCGAAGGAAATTAAAAATAAAGATTGAAAACAATATATAGGAAAACCTAGCTCAGGTACTCCTCTGTTTGATATTGTAATTCGATCATAGACTCAAAAATATAAATTCTGTTCATTCTTATGGACAAAGTTATAGCTGATAATGAATAGCACATATCAACCAATGCATTCATAATTATTTGATAACCCTGAGTAAAGCTCTGCAGATTACTACCCTAACCAATTAGACTATTCCCAAGTAAAGCTCCGCAGAATATAATCTATGGTAGCAATGGGCTCTAATGGACCTTTTTCTTAACCAACAGAATCGAAAAAACCGCAATCTATTTAGACTAAATTATTTAATCTCATTAATTTCTTAATTGAAATTAATTCGCCACTTCGATAGACAGC
>JANVCQ010051632.1:0-10778 GCA_025531925.1 Erythroxylum plowmanianum
AATACACGATTCAACCCCCCTTCTCGTGAATTCTATATCTTCTTATAAGTACTGTATTAACGTGTGATTCACTTCATTGTCTTCTTGCATAAACGCACAACCCAAACCTTTTGTCGAAGCATCACTGTATATGATATAACCTTTATCTCCCACGAGTAGGGTCAAGATTGGTGCACTAGTCAATCTGTGCTCATCACTCCAAATAAACTTCTGATTCATCCTCAACAACTTGGTCATCAGAGTAGCTATCATGAAAAATCCTTCCATAAATCTCCTATAATACCTTGCCAAACCTAGAAAACTCCTCACTTCTATCACTATCATGGGTGATTACCAGTTTATCACTGCTTCAACTTTCCTCGAATCCATATGTACTCCATCTTTCGAAATCACATGTCCAAGGAATACCACTCTACGAAGCCAAAACTCACACTGGTTGAATTTGGCATAAAGTTCCTCCTCCCTTAGTGTTTTCAACATTTTCTTGAGATGTCCCTCATGTTCCTCTTCACTCTTGGAATAGACCAAAATGTCATCTATAAACACTATGGCAAACTGATTTAGATACTCTTAAAGACCCTATTTATAAGATCCATGAATGTAGCCGGAGCATTGGTCAATCCGAAGGGCATGATTAGAAACTTATAATGCCCGTAACGTGTCTTGAAGGCTATCTTGCTCACATTAGACTCCCTGATTCTGAGTTGATGATAGCCTGATCGGAGATCAATTTTGGAAAAGACCTTTGCCCCCTACAGCTGGTCAAACAGATCATCAATCTAGGGCAGAGGATACTTGTTCTTAATAGTCATCTTATTAAGTCTTCGATAATCAATACACATCTATCATGTTCCATCCTTCTTCTTAACAAACAAAATGGTGACAAACTCAGCCTTATATACCCCCTCTTTAATAGTTCCTCCAACTATTCCTTGAGCTCTTTCAACTTAGCTGGTGCCATTCTATACCATGGTATAGAAAGGGGTCCAGTTTCGAGAATCAAGTTGATGGCAAACTCGATTTTCCTCACCGGTAGCAAACTGGGTAAGGCCTTTGGAAACATGTCTGGAAGCTCCCTCATAATTGGAAAATCTTCTAACTTCCCTTCATTTACATCAATGTCCATGACGTGTGTCAAGAAGGCTTCACACCCTTTTCTCGTCATCCGATCGGGGAGCAAAGTCAAAATAATCTTGGGTGATGGTGTCCTTCTATCTCCTTTAAAAATCACCTTCTCACCATTATCAAGGTCAATCTCTACCTCTTTAAGGCCACAATCTAACTTTGCACAATATTTCTCTATGGCATCCATTCCCAGTATCACATCTAGACCTTTTAACTTCAATGGTAGCAAATCCACTACCGGTTTAGCACCCTCAATAAACAATTCACAATCCCTATACACTTAACTTATTATCACCTTTCTCCCTAAAGGAGTGCTAACAATCAACAGACTATCTAATGGCACCCATTTAACATCATATAAAATCATGCTTGTAGAAACAAATGAATGTGTGGAGCCAGAATCAATCAACACATATGCTGCAAAATTGAATAAGTGAGCTATACCCATGACAACTTTAGGTGCGGCTGCAGCTTCCTCTCTGGTCATGGCGAGCACCCTTGCCTGAGCCTGAGCTTGACCCCTTGGACTTCCTAGAGGAACAACCTTCCTTCCAACTCTAGAACTGCCCACCTCAGCGATTGGCCAGTTCCCCACTATTTTTGCTCTCCTTGGGGCTTGCATCAATGACCCCTCTTGCTTTGTTTCTTGGGGACAATCCTTGATCATGTTTCCCTTCTCTCTGCATCGAAAGCATGCTCCAAGTAACTTGAAGCACTCTCCCTTGTGAAATTTCCCACAATGGTCACACTGGGGGTTCGTATTCATGTGACTACTCCTCTCCTTCCTTCTATTGCCTCCCACAGCTGAGGCTTGCACTGAAACTGTCTTCACTTGCTTATTCTTGGCAAAGCCATTACTCCCCACTTCGCTCTAGGAGTGGAAACTCCTCTCACTCCTCTCTGGTATTGGAGCACTCATTCCCTTTTTAGAAGACTGCTCCCTATTCTTCCTCTTCCTTCTTACTTCACTCTTTATATTCTCCAGTTTTTCAACCTGGAGTGTAGCATCTACCAACTGTTGGTAGTCATAGAAATTATGGATCAGCACCTTCTCCTTGATTCCTAGATGAAGTCCCCTTAAAAACTTGCGGCATTTGTCCTCCTCATTTGCCACAATGTTAGCTGCGTACCATAATAGCTGGGTGAACTTCAACTCATACTCATACTCACTCGCACTCATATCTCTCTATGTGAGATTCAGAAATTCTCTGGCCTTCTCTTGGATATAAACCCTTGAGAAGTACTTACTCTTGAAAGCTTCCAGAAAGTCCCTCCATGTCAATACTGGCGGTATGTTCCGACTGTGGGACACTGATTCCCACCAATGGAGTGCATCCCCCTATATTAAACTGACTGCATATTCTAGCTTCTCTTTATCAGAGCACTTCATCTGATTCAGGACTCTCTCGGTCCTCTTCAACCATGCTTTGGCCTCTTCAAGGTTGATAGTCCCATTGAAATCCACAACTCCATACTTACGGAGTTTATTGTACTGCCCACTCCTCTCCACTGGATCTTGCATTGAAACTTGAGACCCTTGGCCCATGGCATATGAGAAAGCCTGAGCAAAGGCTTGAAATAATAGTGGATCCATGGGGTTTCCTTGAGGCATCAGAGGAGGCAGTGGAGGCATTTCCTGTTGCATACTAGGTGCCTCAGAATTCGGAGCAGAATATGTCCCCGCAGCTTGTGGGACATAGGATTCATTCGTGCTCCCTTGGCGAGAGTCAGATTGAGTCAGAGCTCCTCGAGTTCTTTTTTGAGGTGGCATAATCACTCCTTCAATTTAAAACCATTGAAAATCTTTAATTTATGCAAAACAGTTTTAGATCATGTACAACAATTCAAAACATTGCAAGTTGTTCATTTAAAATATTGCATGTTCATTTCATGTCCTAAACTACCCATTTCATGCTTAGGATACTCTTAAACCTTGTCGCTCTGATATCATAACTGTTGGATCACGTTTTCGGAGCCCAACATCGAGGTCATGAGACATGAGCCTAATCCCCTGTAGTTTTCAGAGCCTGACAATCCAGAGTCATAAAGTGTGAACGGGTTTCTTTATGGGGTTATTTCAAAAACTCCTCATTAGCCATTGTCTCATAAGGGTGATGTTCCCACACTAGTTAAACACCAAATCACCATTTGACTTCTTCAAAACAATTGTAGCTTTCTACCTCTTGTTTATTTTGAAACAAGAACCACCTCATTCGGAGCTCTATAGCTCAAGATATACCTAAAAATCCAAGTTTATTCATAACCCGGTTATGCTCTTCCAGCCAATTCCTCATATTCTTTACATCAATATTTTCCAAATCTACATCAAAAGTTACCAATTTTTAAGGAAAGGTAGCAAAATGTATTAGGAATCTATTCCTTCAAGAATCACTTCATTTGGAGGTCAAGTGAAGAAGTTATGGCCAAAATAATTAACTATGTTTATATCCTCAATCATATTGTACCTCTCTTGGGATTGGCATAACTTTCTCTGCTAACCTCGAATTAGGGTCATTATTAGATGGTTTGAAAGAGAATTCTAGATCTACAATTTTCATGTGAAATTTAGTCATCTACAGGGTCAAAAATGTGACTAGACGATAGGATCAGATGAGCAGTGAACCAGACGATGTGACGTCATCACCAAACGATATGACATCACCAGACAAAGCGTCCTCACCAGACGATATATTCTCACCAGATGAAGTGTCCACCAGACGAAGTGTCCTCATGAGACGAAGCGTCCTTACCAGATGAAGCGTCCTCATTAGATGAAGCGTCCTCATTAGATGATACGTCCTCATCAGACGAAGCGTCCTTACTAGACGATACGTCCTCACCAGATAAAACGTCCTCACCAGACGAAGCACCCTCACCAAATGATACGTCTTCACCAGACGAAATATCCTCACCAGATGAAGCGTCCTCACCAAATGAAGCGTCCTCACCATATAATACATCCTCATCAGATGAAGCTTCCCTACCAGACGATACGTCCTTACTAGACGAAGCATCCTCACTAGACTAGACATCATCACTAGACGATATGTCATCACTAGACTATATGTCTTCACCAGATGATACATCCTATACTCCTGAGCATCTTCCATTTATAAGGACCATAACGTTTGACTCCGATATCTAAAATTTTCAAACTTTATAGCATTTGAAAGCTTGAAAGACAAGTTACAACTTCCATGAAGACAACTTGCTAAATTCGCCCTAGATCAATCCAAATTTTGCCCTAAATTTAGGACATGAATTTTTTCCTAATGGAAGACTTGAAATTTTGCACTATGCAAACTTGTAATGTTCTCAGCATAACCATTCAGCTACCAAAATGATTTCATTAAATTCTCAAATCTCAACTCATTTGTCTCATCACCTTCAACTACATCTGATCAGTTATAATTCCTATCTTCCTTTCCATAGTATCTTGCTTATGCATATATATATATCAACAATTTATGTTCCAAAGTCATCAACTCAAGTTGATTATTTCTTCTCGTATATCCAATTTCAACTCACATCATCCATGTATCATTCACACTTCTTTGGCATCAAAAGAATCAAGTTTTTACAATGTTTTAGTGGGTATTTTGAGCCTTACATCATAATCCAAAATACTAACTTTACAAGAACAATAATTTTTCAAAATGCGACTAAAGCCTTGTTTTACATGATCTAATTTCAAAAGAACAAAATATGAAAATTAAAGTGATGCCTTGACTCTCGACTCAATCACTCGACATCTTGTTCATCGCCTGTAGATGGGGAGGCATGGGGGTGAGCTTAAAGCTTGTGGATGACAGTTTTATAATCAGTAACAAGCAAAAACCATTTAAAACTTTCATGATCAAAGCCAATTTCCTATTGAATCATAAAACACAAAATTCTTAACTTATCAAGCCAATTCACGAACCACATAAGTCATACATCCATCAAACTTGCCAATACATCATAACCAATCAAATACATCAAAATCAATTAAACACATCAGAATGGTTTGGGTGGATCCATAACATAATGTACTACACATTTCTCATAAGAGTCCTGTGTAGCCATGAATAGAATATACTATTAAAGTATCACAAAATGGTCTTAAATAGTCGTGAACTTATGGGAGTCCGTGAAGGAGCTCCATGCCACTAGCAGGTAGGTGGGAGAAGCCTTTTTAATCAAGTGCACTTGACTGACATAACAGACCATTACAAACCCATATAACATGTTATTCATGACTTGAAAACCAATTGCCCAAATGACACATTTTGAAAACTTGTCTTTCATGAGCATGAAATATTTCATATACAATTCCATCATTATTTCACACTTCATCAACATTTGAAATCATTCTCAAAGCATTTTGAAGAACAATAAATGCATATTTTCAAGGTAGTTGGAAATCATTTAACTCCATTTATTTAAAGAACATTTATGGCTTATAAACTCAATTATAAAAATGTAACCCACCTTAGTTTCCTTGCTTGAAAACTTGCTTAAGGATGTCTCTCCTCTTGCTCCTCTTGCCTCCCTTCAAACATTAGCAAAAATTTCCATTCAAAATAAACTCCAATTGGAAAACCCAAAGAAACCTATGCATGAAATTGACCCTAGAATACTTAAACCCATGCATTTCCTAAGCTCTTTGAACCAAAATCCTTCCAAAAATTCAAAAGATTTAACATAAGCTTACCTTGAATCTTCACCAAACAATGAATTTCTTGGCTCTAATGGAAGCTCTAACTTCCTCTTTCTTTTTCCCTTCTTAAACACCTTCAAAATTACTCTTTAGAACTAAGAAAAATTGAAACCTAATTGACCTCCCTTCTTTTTTCTTCTTTCTCTCTTTTTTCGTGCTTCTCTCTTCTCTCTTTTCTCATTCACGTTTTTGGCTTCTTTCAAATGCAAGACAAAAATTCTTCTCCCTTTTTAGCCTTAATGATTGCACAATGTCCATTTTGCCCCTCCTTTAATGCTTTATGGTTTTTAAGCTTAAGTGATCTTCCCAAAATACCTGTTATGCAAACTTGCCACCTTAACACTTTAATTCCCTTAACCTATATCATATTATCTTACCCACATTAACATGCTAATTAATTCCAACATACATTAATCTAGCAAGACCCTAACATTAATTAAATCATGCTTATTTATCATGAAAAAATTTTCAGGGCCAACAATTTTATTTTGACAAGATTAGAAAATTTTTGAAATTTTAAATCTCTCAATAAAATATTAAGTACACATTAGGAAGGTGATAGTTGCCTTCCATTATTTGAGAATAAAACCAAAATTATGTTTATTATTTGGCTTGTTGAGTAAACTCAAGTTCACTTTAACCTGGATATGTTTTATCTTAAATTAATGGATCTTACTTAACTAAGTTTGTATGATTTGGATGAATAAACTTATGATGATATAGAATTAGAGGCAGGGTTAGGAATAATATATGTGATATATTTTGGCAAAAGTTGTCACATAACGGTTCTAGGAGTCACATGAGATGTGATTGAAAAGTAGTTTTCTACATAACTTAATTTTTGTTGATTTGTTGAGCAAACTCAAGATCAATTAATTTTAAATAGGATCCTGGCCCACTAGGAAATTATTTGATATTTTTTGATATAATAGTGAGAGCTGTTATTTTGAATAAAATAGTGGGAGTAATTAAAAAATTTAAAAGTCCTTATTTTATTTGATTTTGGATATAAACTAATATTTTCTACTTTTATGTTTTCCGATTACTAAATTTGAAGATGAGTATTAACCTGACATTGAGGAGCATCATGGATGCTAACAAGATGACTAGACCTAATTTTTCAGACTGGTTATGAAACTTAAGTATAGTTCTTAGGCAAGAAAAGAAGTTATACGTTCTTGATACTCTTGCTCCATCAAAACCTTGTTCAGATGCAACTTATGAAGATTAGGAGAAATATCAACGTTATATTGATGACATTGAACAAGCTACATGTGTGATGTTAGCTTACATGTCTTCTAAACTTCAGAGGCAGCATGAGAACATGGATGTAGCTTCTATGATATTGCATCTTAAAGAGTTATTTGGTGCACAAAGTAGGGTGGAGAGATATCAAATCTCCACGACATTGTTTCAATGCAAGATGACAGAAGATTGTTTAGTCAACCTTCATGTGCTAAAGATGATTGGGTATATTGAAAAATTAGCCCAATTAGGTTTTGTCATGGACTATGAGTTAAGTGTTGATCTGGTGTTGCAGCCTCTAAGTTTGAGTTTTTCACAGTTTGTCATCAACTTCAACATGAATCAGAAGGACATTGCCTGAACTATTGAACGTGCTCAAGACCATGGAAGGGTACCTTAAGAAGGAACCCAATTTTGTACTTGTTGTCGGTTCTTTTAAAAGCAAGAAAAAGGGCTTTAAAAAGAATAATAACAAGAAACAAAAGGCTTCTATTAATATAGTAAAGGCCAAAGGAGGTGTCAAGAAAAAGAGCAATGACAAGGGCACATGTTTTCATTGCAGAGTCAACAAACATTGGAAAGGAACTGCCCATCTTATTTTGCTAGCTTGAAAGATAAGAAGCTTAAGGAACCTGTCTCTTCAGGTATGTTTATGATTGAGATCAATCTTTCTACTCCTATTCCATATTCTTGGGTATTAGATGCTGGTTGTGGTTCTCAAATATGTAATAACATGCAAAAGTTAATAAGGTGTGGATCATTGAAGAAAGGCAAAGTGGACCTGCGAGTCGGCAATAAAGCAAGAGTTTCTACATTAGCTGTAGGAACCTGTAGTTTAACTTTGCTTTTTGCCTTTGTATTAGAACTTGATAATTATTATTATGTTCCTGTTATTATAAGAAACATCATTTCTATTTCTTATTTGGATTTGAATGGATTTGTCTTTGTAATTAAGGCTAACAGTTGTTCTTTTTATAAAGATGATATTTATTATGGATCTAGATTACTTACAAATGATTTGTATGAGTTAGATCTTAAAAGGCCAATTCTTAACATAAATAGTAAGAAAAGAAAATTAAGTAACCAAACTCCATCTTATTTATGACATTGTAGGTTAGGTCATATCAATGAAACTAGAATCACAAAATTACATAAAGAAGGGTATTTGGATCCTTTTGATTATGAATTATATGAAACTTGTGAATCTTGTTTATTAGGAAAGATGACCAAACTGCCTTTTAAAGGAAAGGGACAATGTGCTAGTGAGTTACTAAAATTAATACATTTAGATGTATATGGGCCTATGTCCACAAATGCTAGAGGTGGATTCTCATATTTTATTACGTTCACAGATGACGATTCTAGATATGATTATGTGTACTTGATGAAATAAAAGTCTGAATCATTTGAAAAGTTCAAAGAATTTAGACTAGAGGTAGAGAAGCAAACTGGCAAAAGTGTTAAGACAGTTAGATTAGATCAAGGTGGTGGATACTTAGACCACGAGTTTCTTAGTTACTTAAAAGAGAATGGGATTCTCTCACAATGGTCTCCTCCTACAACTCCACAACATAATGAAGTTTCTGAGAGGCAAAATTGTACACTATTAGATATGGTATGTTTCATGATGAGTCATGTAGTCCATCCTATGTCCTTTTGGGGATAAAAAATTGAAACCACAATATATCTTCTAAATAGAGTTCCATTTAAATTGTTTGATAAGACACCATAAGAGATATGGATTGGTAAAAGACCAGAATTATTACATTTAAAGATTTAGGGATGTGAAGCTTACATGAAGCATGCTATATCTGATAAGCTTCAAGCTAAATCAAATAAATGCAAATTTATAGGGTATTCGAAAGAAAGTTTCAGTTATCAATTTTATCATTCTACTGAGGAAAAGGTGTTTGTCTTAAGACATGTTACATTCTTAGAAAGAGAATTTATTCTCCAAGAAAGTAGTGGAAGTGAGGTTGAACTTAGAGAAGTTCAAGGGCCACAAACTCAGATCGAAATGGAACAAGAACCTCAAGTTGATACATATGATGTACAACTGGGAGTTCAAGAGACACATAGTCCGTGATGAACTAGTATGATATGTCATCCTCCCACTATATTATATCTACATATTGAGTAGGGAAAGGGTAATTTATCACTCATATATGATGAGCCTAATACTTTTAAAGAAGCAATGTCTAACATTGATTCTTTAAAATGGAAAAAAGCTATGAGATCTGAAATGGAATCCATGTACATTAACCAAGTATGGACTTTGTTTAATGCACCTGCTGGTATTGTACCTATTGGATGCAAGTGAATTTTTAAGAGAAAAACTGACATAGATGGTAATGTGCATACATACAAAGCAAGGTTAGTGGCTAAAGGTTACAAACAAAAACAAGGGGTTGAATTTGATGAAACCTTTTTGCCAATAGCTATGCTAAAATCCATCAGGATCTTGTTAGCCATAGCAACATGTGATGATTATGAAATATAGCAGATGGATGTCAAAACTACATTTCTCAATGAAAATTTGCAGGAGGATGTGTATATGACACAACCTGAACGTTTTGAATCCAAGAGATTTCCTAATTAAGTATGCAAGTTGCAAAGGTCCATTTATGGACTTAAGCAAGAATCACGAAGTTGGAGCATCCGATTTATGAGACATTCAAAGAGTTTGATTTTATAAAAAATGTGGATGAACCATGTGTCTATAAGAAGGTTAGTGTGAGTGCAATCATTTTCTTGGTACTATATGTGGATGACATAGAAACGACATACCTATGCTATAGTTTGTAAAGATTTGGTTGTCTAAGAACTTCTCTATGAAGGATATGGGAGAAGCAGTCTATATTCTAAGAAAAAAGATCTATAGAGATAGATCGAAGAGGTTGTTTGGATCGTCCCAATCCATATACATAGATAAAGTGCTAAAGAGGTTTCATATAGAGAATTCCAAGAGGGATTTTTACCCATATCACATAGGATTTCTCTCTCATAGAGTATGTGTCCAAAGACATAAGAAGAGAGATATAAAATGGATTGTATTCCATATGCTTTGACAATTAGATCAATCATGTATGCGATGCTATGTACTAAACTAGATATTTTTTATGCTTTAAGCATAACAAGCAGGTTTCAGTCTAATCCTGGTGAGGGTCACTGGACGACTGTGAAAAATATCTTAAAGTACTTGAGAAGAACTAAAGATGTTTTCTTGATCTATAGAGGAGATGAACTGAGAGTTCAAGGATATTCAGATGCTAGTTTCCAGTCAAATCCTGATGATAGTAGATCAAATTTAGGGTATATCTTCATTCTAAATGGTGGTGCAGTAAGATGGAAAAGTTCCAAATAACCAACCATTGCAGATTCAATGAGCGAAGAAGAGTACATTTTAGTGTTAGAGGGGAGAAAGGAAGCAGTTTGTATCAAGAAGTTCATCACTGAAATTGGAGTGGTTCCTAGCATTCTTGAGCCTATAGTATTGTATTATGATAACAACGGTGCTATTGTGCAAGCAAAGGAACCTAAGTCTCATCAACGATCCAAACATGTACTCAGGAAGTTTCATTTGATCAGGGAGATAGGGAAAGACTGTAGCATCTCACTCCCGCAAGACCCGAACCTGATATCAATGGTGATATCCGAGCCCGTGCCTCACGAGGGTGGTATGCTAGAGCGATCAAAACAGTTCAAAACT
>JANVCQ010051689.1:0-10777 GCA_025531925.1 Erythroxylum plowmanianum
GTATTTTATGTGTCTAAAGCTCTAATAATTATAAAACATGATGAAAAGGCCATAAATATCCATAAAACACATGCAAGGTGCTAAATATAAAGTTCTAAAAATATATAAAATATGATTGTATCAAATTGTGTGAATTTGTCGCTTATTAGAAGAATTAAATCAACCTCTCTTACAGCCCACTATTCTTCATGGTGACAACACAAGCACCATTCTAATCGCCACCAATCCCGTGCACCATGAAAATACTAAACACACCGAGGTTGATTGCCACTACATTCGTGAATAGGTTGAAGACAAAACTATCCAGCTATCCTATATTTCTACACGTGAACAACTTGCCGATCTCCTTACCAAGGCTATGTCACGAAACCGTCACAATTTCTTAGTATCCAAATTTATGCTCCGTGACATATAGCATTAGTTTGAGGGAGGGTATTAATGGAAATATGAAAATATATCATTTCCACATTTCCACTCCTTACAGATCTCCATCTCAGTATCTCAACATCTTCTCATATTTGCTTCCAACGGCTTCTTGCCATTCCAAGCTTCCTATATTTGTTGTCTTCCTTATTTCATGTAATCTTGTATCTATTTCCTTATCTTTGGTAATGTATATATAGCATCTTTGTAAACAAATCGGGAATGAAGAACATTCAAAAATTCAAACAATATTTTATACTTCTCTAGATTTACACGATATTTGTTTTATAACACTACCAAATTTCCCCTGCAAATAAAATAAGATATCACATTTATTAATTAATCCTTTATATTACAATATATCTATAATATTTATTTATTCATTTGTAATCTTTCTAATAAATGGGAACACTTTTATATTCTTTTCTCACTAAAATTAATAATAAATTAAATTAAACTTATTCTAATTTTTAAATGTAAAATTTGTTTAATTTTAATTTGAATAACAATAATTATTATAGTTAATTTTAATTTTAAAATTTATCTTTTAACTCAAATTTCTTTGTATTGATGTTCGAGGGAATTTGAAACACATCAAGTTAAGTTCAGACGAGCTTGTACGTAATTAGAGAGCTCATCATAAAATTATCAGGGATAACTTGTTCTTACTTCTCAAACATCAAACCAATAAAGAGTATCTGATGCAGCAAAAAAAAAAAGAGAGTTAGAAAAGGGCTCACGAGCAACACGCCGCGACGACTTTGTGGTCTCTTCTTGACTCCTGTGCGTGCGAAAACATACGGACCCGCCACTTCAATGCTCTACTCTTTAAGGAGGGTCACATATTCGCATTGAACCAGATTCTCTGGCCATTATTGTGTTCAAACAGTTTATTGTTTAATTTTATCTGAGGTTTATGTAATTTGTACATGGATTGAGATTTAATGGAATAAAATAGCAACATGTTTAGGATAATTTGATAAAATTAATAAAAATTTTAATATCTTTGATATTACAAGATATCTTATATAATTTATAATATTTGAGAAAATGTTTAAAAAATAAATACAATTTCAAAAAGACCTATCTCTTTTAACTAAATGTGTGTGTGTGTGTGTATATATATATATATTGAAAAAACTTCCTAATCTAATTAATTTAGAGATTAGATAGGTTACCTTATGTATGATGACATAGTTCAATTAGATAAAAATTAGACATTTTAAGTTGATATATATTATATATAAGTTAACTAAACATTCTTAATTCAATATTGCAGTTTTATCTCATCTTCATATTGGATAAAGGGCAAATTATTTTAAATATTGTGATTTGTGGATTTTCTCAAATATATTTCTTTTTTATTTTTCAAGCAACATTAATACTATTTACTAATATCTATTAATATTGCTTTTGTCTTGTGGCATCGGTAGATTGGACAATAAGTCGGATCGAGTATCTAATATCTATCGTATCGTATTGTATTGAGTGACATTTCAATATAGTCTTTGTTGATAGGTGCAATGGAGAATTTTCGTCGGTATAGTCAAAAGATTGCCTTATTTTACCTTCACTTCCCCTGCATGCCTAAAAGCCAACCTCTAGTGGAAAAGGACTGTATTCAAAGAAAGCATAATAGTTTGCACTCTTCTAATTTAGTGAATAAATATAAATTTTTCTATAGATTTAAAAAGGTTTTAAATTTCAAAGCATGAATTTGGATTTTGGGATAAATTTGAAATCAAGTTCGAATTTTATGGTCTAATCTATCATGACTTGATTGATTTGTTTTGTTCAATGATAAAACATTGGTTGAATTGTTCATTCAGTGGTTAAAACAAAATATTTTAACCTATGGGGATAATATTTTAGTCCGACCAAATTGACTAAATTTCAAATAAATCTTAAAGCATTTTTTGTTTAATTTTTTTAGCTTTAAGCTAAACTTGGACTCAAGCTGTTTAATCTAACCCGCCTTAAAGTTTAAATATTTTAAGTGAAAATGTATTGTTTTGAGTAAAACATCATGTTTAAATTATAAATTAAAAAAGAAAATTTTGGGTTACATATCATAGTAGCTTAAAGCATTCAAATTGCACTTTAATATATTTATAACGTTCAAAATAGACCTTAAATAGATAAAAATATAACGAAACTCTTCGTGGATTAAATGTCACGTAAATACTAACGTGATAATAATTTTTGTTTTTAACTAAAAAGTGATTTTCACTGTCACGTCCTAATTAAGACTCGTCATAAAAAGTAAGTTTTATTGTCACGTGACAAATAAGATCTGTATTTACAAAATTTATGAAAGCGAGTCTGGTTAATTTAAAAAATAATTGCACGACAATAAAATCTACTTTTTATTTTAAAAATATAATAATAATATCGCACAAAAAGTTACAATTTAATTATAAATATTGATGTTTAAAATACACTTTTAACCAATAATGTACCAATACAGATAACAGTACGAGAAGCATATTAACAGTAAATATTTATTTTCTCATAAATTTATTTAATATTCAAACTGGTTAATATTCGATTTATGCTTCAGGCTTTGAACAAATCCACCTAGTTAATGGAAAAGTTCACCATGAGAAACAATAATTAAAATTCAAACAAAACAAATTGAAAAACAACATAAAATTAGAAAAACTTCTGAAACTTTAGGTAAAATAAAATTTATTTCAAAAAATTCAAATATAATTTACAAAATTTTTGAATTAAATTAAAAAATATTAAGAACAATTCTATGAATGGTCGAGTTGGTGAAGTAAGGACATGAGTTCAAAAGATCTTGTGTTCAAATCTTTCTACTTACGCTCTCTCGATCGAACTTGACATCTAGGCCTTGACTAATGTAAAATACCTAATTAATCTGATTTATAGATTAAAGCGTAAATATAGAAATTTAATCAGTATGCATATAAAAGATAGCGAAAGAGTTAACAATATAAGAGACATGGTCGAAAATTTTGGAGCAAAGGAAACGACGAACTTCCCTAAGCATTTAAGCTTTAAAAGTGTTAGCGATATCGCTAACAAAAGGCATCAACTCAAAGACTCTCTCTAATTTTGATTTACCAGAATAGTGAATTCTAGCTACTATACTACATTCATTACGAACTTTCTAATTCAAAAGGCTGAATTGAACATTAATGAGAAAATTGGTAGGTCCTTTTCATCTTGTGCTTTGAGTCGGATTCGGTCAAATGTCGGTTTGAAACTTGACCAATATGACCAAAATCACTCGAATTTAATTTAGTTTAATAGTTTTTGTTGTTAAAACCGATCAACTTATTAATTAATAGGTCAATTTTTATAAACTAATCAATTTTTATAAATCAAAATAAACGATTAATTTTTATTTTAACGTCCTCTTTTTCGATAGGTAATAATATTCTTTTTCAGTTATTTTTAAATTATTTAATTTTATTCAATCTTTAATCAATGTTATCACTGTTTAGTATCGATTGAACCTTTTAAATTATAAATCTATTATCTTATTACTTGAAAACATTGATAAAAATCATTATTAGATATGATAATTTTGGCTCAATTCAACTTTATTTTGTTCGTTATTAATAGACTAAATTCAAATTGACTCGAACTAATAATGGTTTTTTATCACAGAAACTTTCCTCATCTATCCCTAAATAATGCTCTACTCTTTACGGATGATCACATGACACATGGTCACCCTCCTTTTTCTATTTAAAAAGTATGGTAAAATATAAAAAATTTATTATGACATTTAAAAATTCTTGTGATATTTAAAATATAAAATATGATTTTTTATTAAATTTTAATTTATTTATTTTATCACAGTGTGTTAGTAAAATTATCATAAGATAATCATATAAATTTATTGAATAATTATTCCTATGATATTTATATTAACATAATTTGCTATAAATTAAATAAAAAGTTTTTAATATCTTTGTTATCACAAGATATTTTATATAATTTATAATAATTAAATTTTTTTTTTAAAATGAATGCAATATAAAAAAATCCGTTTCTTTTAACCAAAAACATATATAATAAATAAAGATTTATTCCCATCATCAAATAAAGTTTCTGAACAAACTTCCTAATCTAATTAATTTAGATATTAGATTAATATCTAAATTATTCCCACATCAAGTAAGCGAAAACAGAAACAGGGGAATAATTTTACTGTCTTGAGCACAGGGAAGCACACGGCACATAAAAACAAAAACAGGGGAATTAGATGGATGGATGGTCTCGAGTTGTTGAGAATTAATTCAAAGTTTAGAGTTGTTTAAATTCCTTTAGAATAGGTCTTAGATTATCTTAGAATAAGTCTTAAATTATATCTAATCTTATCTTATAAGCTAGATTTGGTGACTGAAAAATATATTTTAGTTGTTTGTATTTTACCTATATAAGGCAACCAAGTTTAATAATGAAAGTATGGGAGTGTTACATATTTTTTAAACTTTATCTTATCCCATCTCTTTCATCTTCTTTCTTTAAAATTTCAACATGGTATCAGAGCTTTAGCTTTAAATCCTTGAGGGACTTATGAGTGATTAAGTGAGAAAGCAAGAAAGTGAAAAAAATGGCGGAAGAAGCCTATCTAGCAAAAGTTCCATTATCGAAGAAGAAAGGAATATTCTCCAATATACAAATTGCAAGAAGCTAGGTCATAAAGAGGAATATAGTTGACACAAAGGAAAGCCAAATGATTGAAGAATAAACTCGTTTTAGAACTAGTTGAGAGAAAGTGCTCATCAATGGCAATATGATGAGAAAGTGCATCATACAGTGAAGAGAAGATGCTTCACAAATTAAAAATTTAGAGAGAAGTGTTCTATGGAGATAAGTAATGAGAGAAGTGCTCATGTTGAAGAATAGGAAGAAGTGCTCTATTGAGAAGTTTGGAGAGACGTGCTCTAATAATTGCAGGTTGATGAGAAGGGCATCAACGGGATTTTGGTGAAGAGAAGTGCTTTACATAATATTCGGAAGATTAGGAGAGATGTGCTCCATCCAGAAAATTTGAACTAAGCGGAAATATTGAGAATTAATTCAAATTTTAGAATTGTTTAAATTCCTTTAGAATAAGTCTTAGATTATCTTAGTATAAGTCTTAGATTATATCTAATCTTATCTTATAAGCTAGATTTGGTGGCTGAAAAATCTATTTTAGTTGTTTGTATTTTGCTTATATAAAGCAACCAAGTTTAATAATAAACGTATGGGAGTGTTACATATTGTTTAAACTTTATCTTATCCCATCTCTTTTATCTTCTTTCTTTAAAATTCCAACAATACAGGGTGACACACAAAAACAGAAACAACCACCCTCTTCCAATGAAAGAAGCCGAAACGTGAGTGGGTAGTGGGTTCTCCCAACGATTCTCTCTAAGTTTATTATTTTTCCTAAAGCACCAAATTTATACAATAGATTGCGCCTCCTTTACACAGTAATTTTACTTATACATGTTTAAGTAAAATTTAGCCTTTTTACATAATTGTTAATTAATTAAAATTATTTTTGGACAGTTCACAACCGTTATAGTATTTAACCCTCACAATTACGAAAGCAATATCAATAGCATAAGCATAAGCATGAAAGACATACAAGTTAACTTTTATTATTTTCCTCAAAGTATATAAAGAAATATTTTCTTAGTTTCTGTGTCTCCCACACTCAAAGCAAGGCTCGAATAAATTATTTATAAGCATATCGTCGTGTTAAAATCTTAATAGAACTCAACTAATTAATTATTTTAATTTAGATACAAAATTATAGTTATATTAACTTATAAACATTGGAACTTTATTTTAAAATTCAAAATATTATTATTTGAAAATTAATACATTAAAAAATTATTTTCATTAATACCATATGTTATAAGCTAAGTGAGCTCATCAACTGGTATCAGAGCCAGGTTGGCCAATGATGGAGACACGACAAAAATCCAATGTCGAATTTCGAACTGAAATTTCGGATATGCTTGCTAAACATGATGATCGAATTGAGCATTTAAACTCAATGATGGAAACCCTTTCGAAGGAATTCCAAACCCAGAAAACAGCAATCACTTCACAGAGACCCACACTAGAGGAGCATTCCTCCAGCCCAGGGTAGTCTGCTACAACTGAGTACAAGAAAACTTCCCTTAAGTTGTCCTTCCCATGTTTTGATAGTGAAGACCCACAAGGTTGGACATTTAGAGCAGAACAATACTTCGAATTCTAGGTAGTTCCCAAAGAGCAGTGGGTGTCATTGGCATCATTTCATTTTAAAAAGATCGCTTTGCAATGGGTATCGCTAGTTCATCAACGACAAAGGGCCAATTACGTGGACAGAGCTTAACTGTGCTTTGATGAAACGATTTAGACCAATGGTATATGCAAATCCATCCGAGGCTCTTACGAGGTTACGACAAACCACCACTGTCGAGGCTTACCAAAAGAGTTTCGAACGACTTTCTAATAGAGTCAACGGATTACTAGAGGACTTTCGGTTGGGATGTTTCATTGCTGGATTAAAGGATGAAGTTCGGTATGATGTCAAGCTAAAGGACCCATCCACTTTAGTCGAAGCAATTGGAGCTGCAAAATTGGTTGAGGAACGAAATCAAGTGTATAGGTGATTCCTTCCACGAGCCAATGTGAGTTTCGGTACACGTACGACCAATGGGGATCTAGGAATCCTAGGAGCAACACCCTCGTCACCTCGAGCAGGACAACCCAACTTTCAAAAGTTGTCACCTCTAGAGCTCAAAGAATGACGAGAGAAGAAGTTTTGTTTTTACTGTGATGAAAAATTTGCTCTAGGGCATCAGTGCACTCGCCCGCAATGTTTTATGATAGAAGACATAGATGCATCGTGCAGCGAGCTAGAAGAGGAGGAGGCGTCAGATGAATCGGTGAAGCGTGGAACTCTAGAGATCTCTCTCCACGACATCACGGGAAGCCAACACTCACAAACTTTACGTGTTATTGGTAAGTTATCAAAGAAAGACATCTTGGTTTTAATAGATGGTGGGAGCACTCATAATTTTATCGATAAGAAGGTGGCAACTAAGTTTGGGCTCAGAGTAGACGTTGAAAAGCAATTCCAAATCATTATTGCTAATAAAGATAGAATCACGTGTATGGGAGTGTGTAGAGGAGTGCAGTTGGTGGTTCAAGGATGTGAAATTGAGGTTGATTATTTTGTGTTACCTGAAGCAGCTTATCCAGTGGTTTTAGGAGTCCAATGGCTAGAAACGTTGGGCCCAGTGGAGATTGATTATGCTAAACTAACAATGGGTTTTTAATTATAAAGGGGTCCCTTATGTCTTCCAAGGATTGCGGCAAAAAGAGTTGGAGGCGTTAACAGAGAAGGAGTCAAGCAACTTGTACATAAGTCTTTCTCTAGGTGAGGGATTCTTTATCCATATGGTTACAACAGCTTTGATGTCCACCGAATCCTCACCAATCCCTTCAGGTGTGGATAAACTTTTATCTCAGTTTCCTGAAGTGTTTACAAAGCCAAAACGTCTACCACCCACCAAAACCCAAGATCACAAAATTTCGCTTTTACTCGATACCAAACCAGTAAATGTTCGTCCTTATCTTTATCCTTATTATAAAAAAATCTGAGATTGAGAAATTAGTGGAAATCGGTTTGATCAGGCCGAGCACTAGTCCATTTTCATCTCCTGTTCTTTTGATCAAGAAAGCAAGCAGCGAGTGGAGATTTTGTATCGACTACTAAGCCTTGAACAAGGTCGCGGTGAAAGATAAGTTCCTGATCCCTGTCGTCGACGAACTTATGGATGAATTATTTGGAGCTCGGTATTTTTCAGAATTGGATTTAAGGTTTGGGTACCATCAAATTCGGGTTTGCGAGAATGACATTCCAAATATTGCCTTTAGAACCCATGAAGGACATTATGAATTTATCGTAATGCCATTTGGACTCACCAATGCTCCTTCCACGTTTCAAAGTTTGATGAATGACATATTTTGCCCATATTTGCGAAAGTTCATCCTGGTCTTCTTTGATGATATACTAGTGTACTCTACAACGTGGGAGGAACATCTTGAGCATCTCTAATTGGCACTTGCAATCCTACATCAACACCAACTATACGCAAAAGAGGAGAAGTTCGTGTTCGGTGTGCAACGCATAAAGTATTTGGCCCATGTGATCATAGGGAATGGCATGGAACCAGACCCATCCAAAGTACATGCAGTCCAGAATTAGCCCACTCCGCGAACAGCTCGTGAGGTACGAGGTTTTTTAGGCCCGATAGGATATTGTTGAAAGTTTATCCAACATTATGGAGTCATTGTAGCCCCTTTGACTCGATTATTATCCAATGATGGGTTTAGCTGGACTACGGAAACTTTGACTGCATTCAATCATCTCAAGTATGCTATAACCTGAGCTCCTGTGATGAGGCTTCCTGATTTTTCGTAGCCCTTCGTAATAGAATGCGATGCTTGTGGGAGTGGGGTTGGAGCTGTCTTAATGCAAGATCAGAGGCCGACTGCTTTTTACAGTGAGGCATTGAAAGGAGCCACTCTCAAATTGTCAACGTATGAGAAAGAAATGCTAGCTATTGTCAAAGTTGTTAGGAAGTGGAGGCCCTATTTATTGGGGCAATCATTCATTGCGTGTATGGATCATAAAAGTCTAAAGTTTTTATTGAAGCAACGAATTACTACTCCGGCTCAAACTAGATGGCTGCCAAAATTGATGGGGTATGATTACAAAAGAGAATACAAGCCAGGAGTCCAAAACCATGCTGCAGATTCTCTCTCTCTGGGTGGTTGAGCTACACTTCATCGCCGTCTCTAGGCCTTGTGCAAGTTGGTGGGACCAACTAAAGATGGAATGCACATCAGATCCATACTATGACTCCTTTAAGTCTAATCCAAATGCACAGCTTAAGGATGGGGTGTGGTTTCTTAATGGGCACGTCCTGTTGAATTCAAAGTCACCATTAGTTCCTCTTATTCTATCATAATACCAAAATACTGCGACGGGTGGCCATTTTGGATACCACAAAATGTTGGTCAGAGTACGAGATGAATTTTATTGGGTTGGAATGCACCGCACAGTGAAGGAGTATATCCAAAATTATGACATTTGTCAACGGAACAATTACGAGCATGTGCAACCGGATGGATTATTGCAACCTCTTCCTATTCCTCACCGGGTTTGGGAAGACATATCCATGTACTTCATCAAGGGGCTCCCTAACTCCAGCGACTATCAGGTAATATTTGTTATTGTTGATCGATTTTCAAAGTTTTCTCATTTTATTCCTCTGGCACCATTGGTCACGACAGCTCGTGTGGCCAAGATCTTCATCGACAATTTTGTCCAACTTCATAGTATGCCAAGTTCAATAGTCAGTGATAGAGACAAGGTGTTCATGAGTAATTTTTGGAAAACCTTATTTGAACAGCAAGGGACGAAATTGAACATAAGTTCAAGTTATCACCCATAATCTGATGGACAGAGTGAGGTAGTAAATAGGACGTTGGAGCAAAATCTATGCTATTTTTGCCATGACCAGCCGAAAAAATGGCATGAATGGCTAGCATGGGCTGAGTACAGCTACAACACAGCCAACACTCAGTCACAAAAATGTCTCCTTATGAAGTAGTTTATGGTGAACCTCCTCGTCCTCTACATCGATATGTACCAGGAACTACTAATGTGGTAGCAATGGATGCTCAATTACGAAGACGTGATGAGATGCTTAAAGAGCTACGCTTCACTCTCCTTCAAGCACGTGATCGAATGAAAAGTATGGTAGATCGGCATTGTCGTGAAGTTGAGTTTGCTTTCGAAGACTAAGTCTATTTGAAACTTCAACTATATAGGCAATCTTTCGAGGTTATTGAGCCTCTCTTAAGTTATCTACCCGTTTCTATGGCCCTTTCAAGATCATTGGGAAGATTGGTAGTGTGGCATACTATCTGGAGTTGCCAGTGGAATACAAAATTCATAATGTTTTCCACGTGAGCCAGCTAAAGTGTAACACCCACATAATACCCCCTGAAGGATATGTGGTTGCCACACAAAGCAGTACAAACAAACCAAAAACATTTCGCAGAAGCATAGCATTCAAAAATAAACATTTCCAAAAACATATGAAACATTTCACCGTGGATTTTCAGAATCTCAAACAAACATATAATACATATCATAATTTCATAAACCAACCTGAATTCAGGGTATTACAAACCTTCAAACAAAAATCCAAAGTTATATACAACCCCAAAACAAACTTAACAAAATACATTTTAGAGCAATTCAAAACTCAGACTTCTTTGGCCAATGCGGTTGACTTGTCCCATTCCTTAAGTC
>JANVCQ010051706.1:0-10776 GCA_025531925.1 Erythroxylum plowmanianum
TTTGTTTCAGTTCGATTGAATCATTTGTTGTTTTGAATTCCGAGCCAATTCGTTTTGCTTTCGATTTCTTTCGCTTTTGCCAAGTATAAGTTCGCTCACGTTTTGTACATGTGTTCGAATTATGATTCCGAGGTTGGGTCCTAGAAACGAGATCCAACATAGGTGGTATCAAAGCAATAAAGGATTTCCAGGAACCACGCTTTAGATGTATGATGATCTTAAGTTATGCAGTTGGGTTTTGGAAACGGGATCCAACACAGGGTGTAGGGCGAGATTGAATCAAAGAATTGGGTCCCTACCGAATTTTCCACTTTTATCATTTTTTTGCATGTTTTCTTTAACTTGTTTTTATTAGTTAGTTTTATTTTATTTTATTTTATAAATCCAACACCCCTCGTTAGTGTAAACACCGGTTAATTTCATTTCATAAACTTTACACACACTCTCTGTGGGATCAAGCTAGACTTGCCACTGCTATAGTAGTAGTCTAGTTATTTTGTCAGTAACACTCATAAAGTTTGTTTTATATAGGTAGTTAAATTGGTAAGTTGTGATTTTATATCATCTAATTTTACAAATGTATCTATTAATGAAGAGGTAGAGATAATTGGATCTGTAATTCTAATGTTTGCTCTTTCTATATATTCAGGTTCTATATAATTATTTGGTTTTTGAAGACTGTGATCGTTGGATAAAGGGAGTAGAAGAAGATGGATTATCTGAAAGGAATGTCTATTTTGAATTGAAGGTTGAAGTTGGAAAGGATATTGTATCGCAGGTAGAGGTCTGAGATTAGTTCTAAAATTAGTTCCTACTTTGGCCACATCATTAAAGAGTTGATCAATACATATTCTATCGATATTTTTGAATTCAATACTATGATGAGAATTTGTTAAAGCATAACTAATTTGATAGGTGATAGAAAAAGGATAATGTGGTTCAATCATTAAATCATCTTTATAAAATTTATATGCAATTGTTATAGTATCTTTTAAATTCTTTGATTTTAAAGACATTCCTAATTTTAATCAAGCATTAAATTTTATTTTATTATATGCTAAATTTCCATTCCTAATTCCTATGACTTGATCATTTAAATTTTTTCATTCGTTCATCTACTATAGCCATTCTTATGGGTGAATCTATTCCTTCTTGAAAAGTAGATTTTAGTAAAATTTGAATAGTGGAGAGATGAATATATACTATAGCCATTCTTCTTTTACCTCGTTTTTGTTCAGCTGAGTTATTTACATAAAAGGCTGGTGCTGAATGTTTACTGGTACTTGGTGTAATCAATTGTTTAGTTAGTAAATCGTTACATTCTATTATAAAATCTTGAACATCTTGTTGTGAATAAGGTATATTATTTTTAATATTAATTTCTTATGTTGGATCCTTTAGTTTAATTTCAATAAGTTGTTTATTTTGGTTTTTAATGGGATCTAAAGGGTTTTCACTACATACTTTCTCTAATAAAGTTTCAATTTCTAGTTGAATAGTCATATTATTTAAAATATAAAACTGCAGAGCATCTAATTTAGTTGTAATAGCTTGTAGTTTTTGATAATAAGTAGTGTGATATATAGGAATCTTAAGAATTATCGATTTTTGATTTATTGTTTTGATTATAGGAGTTCTTAGAGTAATATAATGTAAATATTGGCAAAAAAGATTATATAGTTTTAAAAAATTGTTGCCTAGTATCAATGGTAATCCTGATTCTTGTTGATATATGGAAGGTACAAAAAATGTACATGTTTCTATGATGAGATTATTATAATAGCTTACATGCCATATAGATTTAAAACTGCCATCGGCTATTCTAATCTGTAATGGTTTTTCTAATTGTTTCCAATTGGTTAATAATTGTTTGGAGGCTATACAAATTGTAGCTCCAATGTCTATATATGCATTTACTTTATTATTCTGAATTATTACTTGAGTAAAAGTTGTGTTCAGATTCACTCAAGGATTCTAAGTCTGTGTTTTCTGTATAAGATTCATATTGATAAATAGAGGAGATGGTAGAATCAGTGTTATATTCGGATTCTATAGGTTCTAAACCTTCGTTAATTGCTGAATTTAAAATATGAATTTTTTCAGTATATTTTGGATTTTTTCCTTTTGGACATGTATTGTCATAATGCCCTTCTTCTTTACATAGCCAACATCTACAATTTTTCTTTCTTTGTGGACAATCTTATTTTTTCGGTTTAAATTGTCCATATTTCTTTTTAAATTGTCTATAGTTCTTTCTTCTAAAATGTTTTTTATAAGGTTCATAGGGTCTTTGTTCATAATAATGGGTTGGATATCTCTTCCATTTGTAAGATTTATAGGGTCTAAATCTTTTCTTTTTATAATGTCTAATTTTTGGTTCACATCCATATTGTTGAGGTACTGCTGCATTCTTCTCACAACAAAGTCTAAGACTTTTATGTTTTAATGTTTTTCTAAGTTTAGTATCTAAACATTGTTCTACTATTATACCTCGTGTTTTAGTTATAGCTCCTCCTAAATTATAAGCTATTTTTTCTTTCTATCTTAGTTTTTGAAATCGTTCGTCTACCCTTTGATTCATAGGATATGGTAATTTTTGTATAAAGATATGTATATACATTTACCCTTTCATTCATAGGATATGGTAATTTTTGTATAAAGATATGTATATACATTTCTTGTTCATTTCGACTTAACAAATAATAATGTTTTTGAAATTCACAAATATAATTTTCTATATAACAGGGATCACATATTTGTAGATTATTTAGAAGCCATAATGCTTTTTGTCATTTTGCTCTTACAGCTTCATTTCTATGATACATTATATTGTTTCCAGTAAATTCTTTGTAAATTTCTGAGGCTATTACATAAAATGTTGAACTATCTGTATTTGCTTCTTGATAACGAGTAGTACTTTGTAATGCTTGTTCATTTTCTAATAAAAATATTTTTACTATTCCAGTGGTTTTAAAGTAATAAAATTCCACAATGAATTTTTATTCATTACGTCTCCAAATGGTTTATCTATTTGTAATAATAATTGTATCTTATTAGACCATTCTAGAATTAATTCTTCTATATTTGTAACACAATCTATATTAAGTGTACTATCTGGACCAATTGACATATGTTTAGGTGTATATTCTGATGGATATTTTCTTATTTTGCTTCCTTTTTCATAATAACCATGTCGAGCTATAAAATCTGGATCTACTAATGGGTATTTAGTTTTTCGTTTACTACTTGGTGATGACTCAATTTAAATTCTACTGCTTTCAGGTTGATCTTTTATATCTTTATCTTTATCTATAAAAATTTCTTCATCAGATTTATAGTCTAAGATAAATTCATCTTTGTTAGTTATTTGATGTAAGTGTTCATCTGAATGTAATGTTAAAGTTTGAACAAATTGGGTAATTTCTGATAATTGTCTTCTTACATTTCTTTCTACTGTTTCTAAGGATTCAATAGTTATAGGTGTTGTATATTCTTCTGGATTGTCAGAATTTACAATTTCCATGGCCTTTCTACTATTATTGTTTTGGGTTTAGGCTTTGATATCACTTTGAGTGAAGTCTCTAATTTTTTTTTAAATTCATGTTGACTGTTGTTTTCTATTCTTAATTCAGTGATTATTTGTAACATAGTTGTTTGTTGATGTAATAATTCTATCATTTGTTCTTTTATTTCTTTTATATTGTTAGTAACACTCATAAAGTGTGTTTTATATAGGTAGTTAAATTGGTAAGTTGTGATTTTATATCATCTAATTTTACAGATGTATCTATTAATGAAGAGGTAGAGATAATTGGATCTGTAATTCTAGTGTTTGCTCTTTCTATATATTCAGGTTCTGTATAATTATTTGGTCGTTTGATTTTTAAAGATTGTGATCGTTGGATAAAGGGGGTAGAAGAAGATGGATTATCTGAAAAGGAATCTCTATTTTGAATTGAAGGTTGAAGTTGGAAAGGATATTGTATCGTAGGTAGAGGTCTTAGATTAGTTCTAAAATTAGTTCCTACTTTGGCCACATCGTTAAAGAGTTGATTAATATATATTCTATAGGTATTTTTGAATTCAATATTATGATGAGAATTTGTTAAAGCATAACTAATTTGATAGGTGATAGAAAAAGGATATTGTCCTTCAATCATTAAATCATCTTTATAAAATTTATATGCAATTGTTATAGTATCTTCTAAATTCTTTGATTTTAAAGGTATTCCTAATTTTAATCGAGTATTACATTTTATTTTATTATATGCTAAATTTCCATTCATAATCCCTATGACTTGATCGTTTAAATTTTTCATTCGTTCATCTACTATAGCCATTCTTATGGGTGAATCTATTCCTTCTTGAAATGTAGATTTTAGTAAAATTTGAATAGCGGAGAAATGAATATATCCTATCTTAACTCTTTTTTCTAAAGGTATCTGTTGTAAATGTTTTGTAATTTGTTCTTGATTAATTAAACTGTTTCTTATATGTCCATTACAATGATCTAATCGTATAGGAGTTTCATGAACTATTTTTCCATAATAAATAATATTTTTCCTATTTAATACCTGATGTAAAAAGGATGCTTTGTGAATATCTTGTCTTGGTTTTAAATCTAATTGTGTTTTGGCAATCCATTTTTGCTTATCTCTTGATAAAAGTGTATTAATGTGAAAAGTTCCTTGTGCTTCATGTAATTCTAAATTATCTACATCTAAAATATTTTCAATTTCTTTATCCTTTTCTTCGTTAGTCATAACGATGCCAAGGATTATGTCTTTTATGATCTAAAAGGAGTTTTTCAAAATGATTTAATTGTTGAGTATAAAATTGATGCATTTGTCTTTCAATATCTAGATTTTCTTGTATAGGTTGTAAAGATTCAAGATTGGTTATTAGAGAGCGAAGATAATTATACTGATTTGTCCAATATTGAAGATTTATAAAATGTTGATGTTTCATATATTCTAAATCTTCTATCTGTTTTTCTAATTGTTGACAAATATAACAATTAGACTGTTGACAGATAAAACAATTATAATAATGATAGTAATGAGAAGAAATCTAAATTCTTCTTCTTTTATGTGGTCTATCTAAACCATATTTATCTAAAGTCCATTGTTCATTTTGTTCTATTAATTCTTGAATAAGGAAAGGTCTTATATTTAAATAATCTCTAAATAATTGATAATATAGTCTATCAGTTAATCCATATCTAAGAATTGATCTAAAGAAATATATATATCGATTAGGATAATAAGTAAAAAAGGTAATTAAAATTAAACACATAACAAGTATAACATAAATAATTGTAAGAAAAACAATTAAAAGCATAATAGGTAATTGATAAACAATAAATAATTCATGCCATAAATCAAAATGTAAAGGAAAATGATGCTTGATTAACAAATTAATTTTGAAATATCTTTCAAATATGTTTTTAGATTTTGTCGATTATTATATTGAACATGTTTAACAATATATAACTTCTGAGTGATCTGAAATATACGTGTTTGATCATTGTTTCTTTTAGCTTTTTCTAATTTCATTTGAAGTTTATTAATCCAATATTTATGATTTTCAGTTGTTTCTCTACTATTTTTAATCTTTGCTTTAAGAGTATTTTTAAGATCAAAATAATGCATAACTGAAATTTTATTTATTTAGAAAAAAATAAGTACACGAAAGCTTAGTCAATAAGCTTTTTGATACAATTTTGATAAAACCTTCTAGTTTAATAAATTGATTTCTTCAAATTGTTTGCCATACGAATTATACGAGCAGTTTCATACATGTCTTTGTATCTTTGTGCTTCAAGGCTATTGTGAGCTTACATATGTATATGCATATATATACATATAGATACATATGTATATATATATATGTGTGTGTGTGTGTGTGTGTGTGTGTGTGTGTGTGTGTATATACATATAGATATATATATATATCTTTACATGTATCAAGTGAATGATTGTGGAAACAAAATATTGAATTGTGTTGATATAGTAATCTGCAATATTTGTATACATGTTGATTATATGAATGAAGGAGGTGAGAGACTGGATTGTCTGAAAATATTATATGACATGTTTGTATTATAATGTGCTTATTGAGATATGATGTATAGTGTGATTTGGTATACAAAATTGTATGGGAATTGATTCAAGCTAATGTGATATACTTGTGAATTTGATTATATACTTGTGATGTTATGCTTTGAATTGAGGGAGCACATAGATGATGGCTCACTTACTGAGTTTGCAAAAGTTATCAAAATTGCAACATTATTTTTCAAGTACTAAGGAGACCTAACTTCTAATGCAATCTAATAGCAGTCTAGTATTGTCAATTTCAGAATCAAGAATGGCTCAAAGTTCTGGTCAGCTGATGTCTGAGGAGTTTAGATAGATTATTTCTGTTAGCATCTTTCTGCACTGTAAATACATGTATTATGAGATGTAATGACAATTTAATGATGTTTGTTAAATGAAATGAGAAATGTTGAGCTTATGATCACTTATGTTCTGTGTGATGCCATAATAATGAATATGATTGCTCTAACATGCCATTTTCATAGCTTATCTTCTTGAATGTCCTCTAGATGTTCGTGTATATACTTTATGGTAGTGGTGTGTTACAATTTTTAGTCTCATAGTACGGTTTGGCATCCTTAGGGATATATAAGAGCATTTAGACATGAAATACAGTGAGAGATTTATATAATGATCACAACTATTGTTTGTTATAGGTCATCTACTATAGGAGATCGAGTCGCAGAATCAGCTGACCTTGAGTCCATAGGAGCCAATGGAGAATCTCCAATACCACAGTTTGAACCAATGTCTCTGAGAATTCATGAGAGGAGAGAGAGAAGGTATGATAAGCTTAGAAGGCATGGGGCTGCAAACTTCTATGGAAATATAGACCCTGCGGAGGTAGAAGGTTGGTTAGAAAAATCTGAACTGGTGATTGATCAGATGGACTATAGGTCCAATGAAAGGTTTAACTATGCAATCTCGCTACCACAAGGTCCAACTTATCAGTGGTGAAAGATTGTTCCAGATAGTTCTGGCCGATCTTGTAAACTGAAGTGGGAAGATTTTCTGAAAGAATTTAAGGAGAACTATAGGGCCAAGATTTACTTGGATAGGAAGATGAAAGAGTTCTTGGATCTGAAGCAAAGGAATCTTACTGTACTTGAGTATAAGGTGAGGTTTAATGAATTAATGGGTTATGCTACTGCATTAATTCTGACTGAGGAAGAAAAGTATAGGTAGTTTGAAGATGGACTAAATATGGAGATCAAACAAGACTGACCGTTACCAATTTAAGTAGCTTTACTGAGCTAAGAGATACCTCAATCTAAATTGAATAGTTATTGAAAGATGGGCAAAGAGAGTATAGGTAGGAGCTCAGAATGAAGAGGCAAGGTGAGTCCCAAGTTGATTCTAGCGGGTGATTTAGTAAATACCAAAATAGAGTGTTCTGATCACAGACTAGATCGAGACAGTCAGGATTTAAACCAAAAGGTGGTTTTGTTCAAGCTAGTAGTGGTATAGGTCAAGTATCTGGTGGGCAATTGTTAATGTCTTGAATTTTGGTTTGATTGGTTACAAGTAGTAAATTTGGAATTAATTGTTACCATTAGAAGAGTGATGAATTAATGTGTATATTTGGACTTATCAAGTGGAAAAACAAATTGACCTATAGAAAATTAGGATGACTAAGTCTATGAAATAATTGACAAATGGCAACATGATTTAGTGACAAGTGGACAAATAATTAGGTGACATTTGGCATGGGTAATTAGTTAACAAATGGTAGCATGAGTGAATGACAAATAAACTAGTAATTAGGAGACATGTGGTAGCTTAAGGAGGAGATAAATGGCTTACATGTCAAATGACACATGTTAAGGTAGTTTGGAGACACCTTGCACCTAATTGAACTAAGCTAAGTTACTGCTAGAAAAATCCACCATCTTCTTCTCCTTTCTACACTGAAAGTTGTTGCTAGCACACATCTCTATAATTTAGTTTCAACCTTGTTAAATGACCACATCAACTTTATATTTTTAACCTTCACAAGATAACTAAAGAACTAGATTTTTTGTTGTTCTTTGTCCTAGCCGAAAATCAACTTGTTTTCACCTTTACTTTGTGATAATCTTGCAAGCTTAGAGGGCTAGATTAGCTTTAGGTTTTGAGGTAGAATTTGAGCTTAACAAGTAAGTAGAAATCTGATCTTTAAGGCATGTGATTATGACGATTGAATTAGGAACTATTGTATAAGTTATTGATGATGAAGTGAGCTGGAATAAGTTAGATGAATGTGGATTCTTTTATATGGAAACATTGATATCTTACTGTGTTTTCAGAATGTAACATGAGGGGTTTTGTCAACAGAAGTATCCTAGATGAAAATGGGGTGTTGCTGGTTCATTTGCATTTGTCTTTGGTGTTACTTTTTCATAATATGACTAAAGTGAGTAAATTGGAGTGTGTACCTCATTGGATGGAGTGGTTCCACTGAATAAGCATCCATATTTTAGCGATATCTTGATCTGTAGATATCCAAATGGGATGGTTTTAATTTGATGTTAAACTAGATACATATATCTACTTTTCATGAAGGCATTAAATTTAAGTTCTGTCTCTAAGGGTTTTGAAATTTGGCTTGAAGTTGAGTACTAGTTGTTATCTCTATTTGAGAATAGTTTGTAGTATTTTGGGTATAACTCTAGGAATAATGAACCAAACTACATTAACTTTATGTAATTAGAGAACATTTTTTCTAAGAATATATTGGCTAAATACCTCATTTTCTATGTCATAATGGCCTATACAAGATTGACCTGAAAAATGTACCCTAAGAAAAACTGGAAAATGGAGAATGAATGAGTATTTTTCTGGTCTATTTTTTCATAGAAGAAAAAGTAATTCGTGGAGTGCTTTATGGATGATATAAGTTGGGAATTGAAGTATAATTTATGAGGAATTCATGCTAAAGATAGGTTCCATTAAGATGTTTTCAAATATGGAAAATTTGAGTTGTAAGTGTGTTTATAAAACAATGAATGTTAATGACTGAATTTTGTAAGCCTTAGTGTAACCAATATGGAAGTTAAATTAACCTGAAATGAAGTAACCTTAAGGGACATGAAATCTGGAAAATTTCAGGTGTTAGTGATGTCTTTAAGCTTGTTAAATTTGTGAGGTATTGAAGGTAGAAAAGTTACACATATTAGTGATATTGTTGACAAGTTCTGGAATTTTAGTTTCAACCTTGTCTATGTGTTGAACCAACCGAGAATTTTTCTCTCTAAATTTGTATATTTGGACTTGATTGAGGTGAGGAATGAGCCTAGATTGTTGCTTGATTAATTGGTTAAGATCTTGATAAGTTTAAGTGGTTAATTGTTGTCATTATCTAAAGAATGGACTATTTTGATGTGTTGAGTTCAAATCTGTAAATTTTGAATTGTTAAAGGAATAAATGAGTTCTTTTAATACAAACATGATCTTAAAGGACATGAGAAATGTGTATAAGGTATGGATGAATGAGCATTGAAGAACATAGGGTAATTATAAATGAGAATTGGGTAAATGTATGAGTATATGTTGCTAGAAAAAGTTTGGTGAATGTATATATTTAGTTTACTAAAATTCTAGATTTAAAATAACAATTGTTTATGTTTTATAAGAGACTTTGGATCATGGAAATGTTAAAGGATAAATGTAAAGTATGGTCGATAAATTTGGAGTAAATCAAGCTAACTTAAGGGTACAAACCTGATTGCAAAATGGTAGTTTACAAAGTGTGAATTTTGAATGGTCAAAATTTATGAATAGTTACATACCAATAAAGGTCAATTGAGTATGCATTGAACATAACACATATACATGTATATGATTGAGTAATTATTTGATTAAACAAGTTAGTAATGTGTACATATGTGTGTATTACACGATTTTAGAAGCACAAATTGATCGACAGCTTTCAGACATTTCTAGCTTGTCAAGGCAATAGCTATTTGGAGCATACTGTGAGTTAACCTAGATGTTTGCTCACTATATTTGAATTGTTCTTAATTAACTGTTAGTTATTGAACTGCTAATGATATGATTGTGTCAATTCTTGGTCTGAGGAGTTTGATATTCGAGACTATATTAGAAGTGTTTGCCAATTGAATGTTAATATGGAAATTGTGTTCTCAACTATATGTTGAATGCCAGACTTGGATCCGATAAATGTGCTATATGACTTTGAACACTGAATGAGAATTTTGATAGCATAATATATGATTTGATGCATTTTCATTACATTGATATGCATGATAAGATAAAGGAGTTATGACCAGAGTGACCAATATGAAAAAGAGCTTAAAGCCAAAAAATGTGCACACAGAGCCACAGGCTCAATGATTAATGTGCCCAGTATCCACAATGGGTATGGGATAGTATCTAAAATAAGCTCGATATCCATAATGGATACGAGACAGTTAAATAGGCACTCGGTCATAGAAAAATAAAAATAAAAGTGAAATCTCATGTGCATTGCATATATATATGCCTTTATATGTGTCATGTGAATGATTGTGAAAAAAAAATACTAAATTGTGTTGATAAAGTGATCTGCAATACTTATATACATGTTGATTATATGAATGATTTAGGTGAGAGGCTGGATTGTTATTGATTGAGCCAAATTTATACTATAAATTGGCCCTGTTTTCTTAAGTAATTATGCACTTGTTGACTCCTAATTCAT
>JANVCQ010051801.1:0-10772 GCA_025531925.1 Erythroxylum plowmanianum
TTCCCATGTCAAACATTCATAATTCTCAAAAATTCACCAATCAATCCAATTTTACCCGAAATTATTCATGAATGCATATACGATTATTTTCATGTGCATATAAATTCACTAGTCAAATATAAGTTCATGGCATTTTTATACATGAACATGAAAATGTATTCTCTAACTTTCATTAATCACTCACATTTACTATTCTAACCTTCCCACAAGTAATGAGATGTTACATGATAAGGATGATATTTGTAGATTTTTATTTTTATATGAAGGGAAAGGATAATTTTTTGCTGTTGATTTTTGTTGAAATAATTTTGTGATTTTCTATGTAAGGTGTGATAAGCTTAATGAAAGAGGTTCCTTAGATAAACCTATGGTGTATATCTTTTATGATTATAAAGTAAGTTTTGATAGAAATTTCACCTTGGAAAATATAGGCAACATTTTTATAGTTTATCCTGAGCTTTATGTTATTGGTGACTTTGAGTCTCTCTTGGGTTTTTTGCAATAGTTTTGTAGGGATCATACATTTCTTAATGTAATTTAAATTGGCTCCTGTGTTAAATAATGTTGTACTATCAATGTTAAAATCTTCACTCACCTTGAAGGTTATCCTAATCAAATATTTATAGGATTTGATTTGGTTAAAAATGAATATAAAATCTTCAACTAGATTTTCGGTCTTGTTTAGCTCAAGTTTTTCATTGCTTTCTTTATCTAACTCACATTTTTCCTTATTTATTTATTATAGCAAAATTTTATGGTTTCACTATCTTCTTTAATTTTTTGTTTGAGGATTTTCTACTCTAGTTTTATCATTATAATTTCTAGGTATAGACTAAAAATGATAGGCTTTGAATTTTTTTCTTTGATTTTTCTAGGATGTTGGTCAAGTTGTAGGTGTTAGATGATGTTGAAGGTAAGCTTTGACTAAAGATTTCAAAGTATTATTGAATTTTTTTGCAAATATTCTTTATATTTAGGACTAATTAGAATCTTCTCTAAGAATTTTTCTTATTAGAAATGTTTCTTTATACCACTTGAAATCGAAAAGCTTTTGCAACAAAATGGAGGTTCTCTTACAAAATGTAAAGAGATTACTAAGGCCAAAGTTGGAACTGCATCCTGAATGGGTTCACTATTCTCATCTACTATTGTCTCACCTTCTTCATTAATTTTGATAGCTTTAAAGATATCTAATCTTTTAGATTCAATTTAATGGTAACCTAACCAACCTTTCAATTTTCTAGAAAATGTAGTTATTAAGAATTTAATTATCATATGATCAGAGGTTCCTAGTTAGGTTCTATAACCATTAGTAACCATTATCATCTATTAAAGCACATTCAAAATGTTGTATTTAAACGTTCCATCAATTTTTAACTCATATATAGAAGAAGTAGTGTATATAATTTATTGCAAGACATTAGGTTTTTAATCATTATCTATTTGAAGGGTAAAGGGTTTTGACCAGTAAGGTTTTGCACTATAATCTAATGAAGATTGTTCATTATTGGGGAAAAGGTTAGAGGCTTTCGTACTTCGAGTTACTCTCTTACTCATTATGTTCACTTATTGGAAGCCATTAATTTTGATCCTAGTTTGGATGGTATCCAAAGTTTGAGATGTTGAGAATTAGGGAACCAGAAATTATATTTGCATTAATCATATTCAATTGGCTTTGGATGGTGTTGAGGAATTCTTCATTTTTCTTTTTCCTAAATTGGCTCAAATTGTTGTTGGACACTTACTAAAGCTAGAAAATGAGAGCTTTTACTGACTATATTTCGGTTATTACTGTAGGATTTTCTAAACTTTTTTCTATTCTAGATATTCTCCTCCTAAAGAATGAAAATAAGGGTTTATATAATTATTCTGACATATAATTTTTTAATGTCTTTGGTGTTCACTTTTTCAATTTCATTTTTTATGTTTAATGGGAATGTTATCACCTTGTTATGCTTATAGGGTATCCTAATCTCATAAAAAACAGGTTCTTTTAATTGTAGTTTCTCTCCTATTGCAGTTTCCCACACCTTTATGTTAATATTTTTGTCGATGGATCTAAAAGGATATAAGGGTGAGCCTTAGACAACTGGTAAAGTTATTCTTCTGTGACCATAAGGTCAAAGGTTCAAGTCACAAAAACAACTTATTTGCAAAAATACAATAGGAAGGCTATGTACATTATGACCCTTCCAAACTCCCACAAAGTGTGAAGCCTTATGCACTGGGTAGATTAACTTAGCTCTAAAAATATATTCTATATTATTTTCCTCATTGTACATTTTAAACTAATCTAAAAATAAAATTTGCTCTTTATGATTATTAACAAACTTATAATATTCTTTTTACATTTGTTTTCATTGTAATAAGAAGTTGATAAAAACCTATAATCTTTTTTTTTTGTCTTTAAAGAGTAAAAGTCATCACACAAATATTTTTGTTCACCTCAAATTCATTTTCAAATAAATATAATGGTTCACATTTTTTGTTATTAAAGAAAAAATTAAAGATGTTGAGGGAGATTGTGGGTCATTATTTTTGTAGATGGCTTATGGAATATTTTTATGTAATTAACTCCTTGAAGGCTTAAAGAAGGAAATTATAGGTTAAATTCCTAGGCAAGTCTTTGTTAAGGATTTTAATCACCGATGGAATCCCAAAGACTCTTGCTAGGTCAATTGTTTATGTTAAGACACTACCATCAAATCTTTGGATCATAAATTCCCACTAAACTACAATTTCATCGTATTTGCTATGTCTTATTTCACCTCTCTAATTTTCGTGTTTAGACTCTAAGATACTAATGTACTTAGATTTGATGTACTCTCAAATATCCATTCCACAAGCAAGTTGATGTCTTTCCACTTTATTAACTTTGGAACTATGGTGATAGACTTTGTTAAATCTATTTATAAAAATGGATTTTCAACTTTTTGAGTATGAAGCAGGGCTTTGGAGGCAAATGAAGTGTTCATGGCTTTGTAATGGGCACTATAAATTAAGGCTACAGGGATAAAACCTATGTTCATTTTGTAATTATAGGTTTTGATTTATAAAAATAAGGCATCAAAGAAATTTATGTCTCTAAGAGAGATTATCAAGTTTAGATAGCAATCAAATAATATTGGGTCGGTACAAAGACTAGACTCTTTTGAGCTTAAGAGAAAAATCCTAAAACTCATAAAATCTAGCATCTCTCAAAACCATTAAAATGGAAGTGTTTAATCCTTATTTCATAAAGAGCTTCACTCCCACTTGCACTAATCCTATATGGATGTATTTGAAACCTCTTTCTCTATGTTTGTTCATTGATTTTTGGGTCAAAAGGTGGATGGTCTTAGAAGGCTTTGACATAGGGATATCACATTCTTCATTTTTAATGGTGTACTCCATCTTTTGAAAAAGCTTAAACTTTGATCATTGGTAGATTTGATCCTTTTGACCTTTAGAAATTTCCTAGTTGTTTATAGATTTTTCAAACTTTTATATTATTATCTCATCGTCGTTCATAATCCTATCATTGGTACTATATGTAGATGCATTAAATATAGATTTAGATCTTATAAAGAAATCTTTTTTTCTAAAATTGTCAACTCCCTTAGTTATGAATAGGACAAACTAATGGACTTACATGCCTTATCTAGGCTTAAACTACCGGGACCACCTATCCTCAATGAGAAGTTTGTAAACCTTTATCAATAGACTCAATACGTAATCCTCACCCTCTATACTCTACTAGCAAGGAGGGAAGCACGAGGACCAATAGGGGAGATGACAATGGAAAGTTTTGAAAAGCTCTAAGGATATTAATGATAAACCTTAAGTTCAAGATATCTCACCTAAAATAATCAAAGGTTCACTTAAAGGAAAAGGTTCACTTTGAAAAGGAGGTATCAAAGCATAAATGTGCTAAGTTATAATTAGATCATTAAGGTCCACTTAAAAGGATCAGGTAGTTTATGTAAACATTCAGTTATCAATTTATTCTTACTGTTAGGCTTTTGAATATATCTAATTGATCTAATAGGAGCAAGACTCATATCTCACTTCGGGGTGTCTTTAGAAATCTAGTATTTTATGTTGTTTTTCTTCAAAACATTTAATTCTCTTTCTAAGTTCTTGCAAATGGATTTGAAAAATCTAATATACAGTATAACATAAAAATAATTAAAAGAAAATATCAAATAAAGTAAATATAAGAAAATAAAGTAAATGTGAAAAATATCGAATCAAATTAAAGTAAATAAGAACAAGTATTGAATATCGTAGCATGATAGGTAGTAGAGTCAACTACTACAAGTGGTAATACTTAACACAAGTAAGAGCGTAAACATTAAAGAAAATAAAAAAATACACCTTAATGGGCAGCAGAGTCGATCGCTACAAGATGCAATATGCAAATATAAAGGAAAATATCAAATATTAAAGTAAATGTAAAAGCTTCACAGGCAGTAGAGCTAGTATACTACAAGTTATGCATGAATATGAGTAAATAAAGTGCAGATATCTAACAAACTTTAAGAAAAATAGTCTCACCTTGAACTTCAAAATTTTTTTCAAAACATGTGAAGCATTATAAGGCTTTAAGGGTTTTTGAGAAGAAAAGAAAAGAAAATAAAGGTTTCGATATAAAAATTTTGGGCCAAATAATGTTTGGTCATAAATATTTTGATAACAAATCTTCAATAGAAGATTTGGCTTTGGGGCTTTGGTTTTTGGAGTTAAGAGGCTTTAGGAACTAGTTAAGGCTTCAAAGAAGGAGGAGGTTTGTACAAGCTTATTTCAAGCTTGGAAGAACACGTTAAAGGAAGAAGGAGGCTTTAAAAGGAGGAGAATTGAACTTCCACCCTTTGTCTTGACATGTCTCCTTATATAGACTCTCTCATGTCATCTTTTGCCTTTTCACATCTTCAAGTTACTTGTTCCATTTCAAAGATCAACTGGTGTCTTATTTCTTGTAGACTTTAAGTTATTTGAAATAATTTCCTCTTTCTTTCTCATTTAGGCCCTATCATCTAGGCTTATATAAATAGTGCTCCTATTAAATGAATTAGGCTCATATTACAGGGATAAGGCTCTTAGTACTTGTATAAGGCTCCCATAAATAGTTCTCATAATAGGTTGATCAACTTAACCTTTTTTTCTTTTAGCTATATGTTTTTATAAGTTTCCAACATTGAGGTGGATGACCTTGACTTTAGTAACTATTTCATAATTTCAAAATATTCATCTTCTATTTTTGCAATAACCAAGTGCTTGGGCTTTTTACTTTTATTGCAAAAGCATGGCTGGTTCACTTCTTTTTGTCTTAGAGGCTTAGAATTTTTGGCAAGCCATTTTTTACAGTTAGTTGGTGGGCTTTGCTTCCCGAACAAACTTATCCCACCATTTCACCTTAAAATTTCTTGTTATCACTGAAATGTCTAGTTGGAGATCTTTTTTGTATTTGTATCTCCAAGTTAGCACCTAAAGGATGAAGAATTTGGAGACAAACAAGAGGCTTGGGAAGAAAATATCTTCATAGTCTTTTGTTTGCTATTTTTCTTTCAAGGTACAATACTTTTAATGTACCTTTGGTGGGAATATTTAGGGAATGGACCTGTGTCATTTTCACCAATTGATAAACCAAAATGGGAAGTTGTACTTTATTTCAGTGTTGAAGAAAAATAACCACAAATGGTGGCCTATCATATTGTTCATTAAGAATGAATTAAACTAGGCTTGTTGGTAATTATAGTAGGTGTAAATTGGTTAATAAGGTAGGTAGGTTGGTTAAAAATTAGGGTTCATGTTTGGTGGACTTCCAAGATTTGTGTCCCCACTCTATTAGGTGAATCTCTTTGTTTATTGTATAAGTGTAGTAAGCAAGGACGACTTTATTAGGCTCAACGAAATGATGTTTGATTTTGACACAGTCAATTTCTTCAAGGATTCATATAGTATTCTTGTTTCTTTCACAAATCACAAGGCTTACAATGCCAATAGTTGAGAAAAATATTTTTTATTGCCTCAGAAGGGTCTCGATTATAAAAACCATTTTCAGTTGTTAAAACAATTTGAAAATTTTATTTTTCAAAATAATTTCTTTGAATTTATTTTTTGAGAATTTTGAAAATCTTTTAGAAATTTTGATTTAAAAACTTCTTTTGATTTTGATTCATATAAGAAGATTTTTCTAGTTGTAATTTTAGCAACCATAGTGTTGTTTTAATCAAGATAGTCCCTCAAAGTTATGTTTAACTCTAAGGTTGTTGAAAGATAGTTTAACCATTTTGAAATATCTACCATTTTAGATGAGGATAAGGCCTCACTTTGGGATTTAGGTAAGAAAGGCATTGCTTTTTTCTTCTTCCAATATTTCTTTCTAGATATTCACTAGTTGTCCACCATGGTCTTTAAAGGAGTAGACTTTAAAGGTTACAGACTCACTCAATCTTTTAGGCTTTAGGTTGAAGCTTTAAAAGGAGTATTAGCTCTCATAATCATGATTTAGATTATAAAAACTCTTGTGTTAGAAAATTATAGGTGGAGTTTGCTTCATCTTTATTAAATTTGATATTAAAATATAAAACACTCAAAATCACTACCATTTAGAAAATTTTTGTTTTAATAAATCTTATTTTGCATATTTACAATCAATACAAAGTAAAAGTTTTTAATTCAATAAATCACCTTGAAGCTTTGAAATGCATAAAACAATCGACAAAATCTCTTTTATAATTTTTGAATGGATGTTTTAAGTGGGATTCCAATGTCCTAGTGTATATTGAACAATTTGCTCTTTATCCTTCACTTTTTGTTTTAAGATACCTCTGTATCCTTGATTAGCGGCATTTTGTTTATAAATTTAAAGGTATTAGGATCAAATAAGTGTAGGAAAGGGATATCTTTGGCTATTCATTTGATTTGATTTACTAAGCTATTATGTTCTCTTAGTAGGGTTTTGGATTTTTCTCTCAACCTATCATAGGTAGGTTTAGAGCCTATTCAAGTTAGGAAAGCTTAGGCTACCTAAAAAACTTTGCAATTTTTTTTGTCGAGGATTTCATTAGGGAATTTGCTACAACATTCTATAGTTCTCTTAACGGTGTAATGATTTCATTATAGATATAGTTCCCTAAAAACCTTACACTAGTTTGAAAAAGTTCAAGTTTGGTTTTTGACACTAGTAATCCATTTTTCTAATGATGTGGATAAATGTCTTCATGTGTTTCAAATGTTATTCTAGTTTTGAGGAGAGAATCAAGATATCATCAATATGAAGATTTGTGCATTGTATAATCTTTAAAGCAAATCTTTTTTGTTTAGAATAGGATACTTAATCCATTTTAAGGCTTTGTTGAGAGGATTACAGTTGATGACTATCTTGGTTACTCCTCTCTCTTTCTTGGAATTTTTATTCACATAAAATGTTGCATAACTCTAAGAAGATCTAGACACAAAGATTATCTTTTTCTTTAACAAATCACCGATCTCTTTTCTACATAATTGCTCTAGCTCTTTGTTTATTTAGATAGGCCTATCTTTGATTGGGATTTGTTTCCCATTGAAATATTTTTCATAAGGCAAATCCACAATGTGTTATTTTGTACTCTAAAATGCATTAGGCATTTAGAACAGATATCACATTTAATAATATTTTGAAAATTTCTAATTTTTTATTTATTTCCTCAATTTGTAACTAGTTTTCTATTCTTTTTTAACATCATTATTTGAGATGTCAATTGTTTCTAATTTGAACTAATAATATTGTTAAATTGGTTCTCATAATGGAACAAGCTTTGACTAGGTTGATATTTCTAGTTTTTATTTTTCTATAAAGGGAAATTATAATTTTTTATTATTGAATTTTGTTGAAATACTATCGCGATTCACTATGTAAAGTGTAATAAGCTTTATGAGAGGGGTTCCTAAGATAATCATATGGTGTATACCATCTACAATTACAAAAGGAGTTTTGACATAAAATTCATCTTGGCAAATATAGACATCAGTTTTACAATTTATCCTAAGCTCTAAGTTGTTGGTGGCTTTAAGTCTCCCTTGGGTTTTTTGTAATAGTTTTGTAGAGATTATACATTTCTTAATGTAGTTTAAATCGACTCCTATAAATAATTCTATAATGTCAATGTTAAAATCTTCACCTTAAGGTTTATCCTAATCAAGTATTTCTAGGACATGATTTGGTTGAGATTGAATAGAAAATATTTAGATAGTTTTTATGTGTTTCTTAGTTCAAGATTTTCTATGATTTCTTAATTCAACTCATACTTTTCATTGTTGATTTATTGTAATAAAATTTTTATGGTTTCATTATCTTCTTTTTTTTGTTTGAGCATTTTTAACTTTTGTTTTATCACTGTAATTTCTTGATATACACTAGAAAGGGTAGGCATTGAATTTTTTATTTTTCTTTACATTGTCTAGGATGTTGGTCAATTGTAGGTGTTAGAGGATGTTGAAGGTAGGGTTTAACTAAAGGTTTCAAAGGATTGTTAAAGTTTTTGCAAATATGTTTTTCATAATTGGGGCTCCTGAATGTGATTTATTATGAATTTGTGCTCTTTGGTTAACATATTGACATATTTTTCTAAACCTGATTGGTAATTGTCTAATGTATGGTCACTATTTGTTAAAATATTAGTTTCTAATCCTAAGGCTTCATTTTCTAATTCTTTATCAAAATAATTTTTAGGAAACTCACTATCAGATATCTTAAGGGCTTGAATTTTATCTAATATTTGTTCATCTAAATCTAGGCTTTGAAGTTTTCTATTGATCTTATAGTATCTAGCTATATGTCCTTTATTTTTGCACCTATAACACGTTATATTTCTAAATTTCAATGTTGAGGGAAAGTTTTAAATTTTGCTTCCATATTTCCTATTTGGCTTGGGCCTTTTGTAGAACTTCCTAGGTTTTCTATATGTGGATTGTTTCTAGTTTTGCTCCATTGGACTTCGCTATAATCTTTACAAGGTGCTACTACTTTAGGAAATATCAAATTGTTGGCAAAAGGTTCCTAATTCTTTCTTGGTTTTGAACATTTCATATTTCAACTATTTTTGGAGTTTCATTTCTTAGCATAAACTAATAATCTCACTGTAGGTTAATCTATTATAAAGGGTTTGATCATTATAGGTTTCTATTATTTTTTCTTACCTTTTTACCTAATAGAGGAGGTAATCATGCTAAGAATTTCTCATTCCAAAAAGGCATATTAGAATTTTCTTTAAGCATCACTCTTGTTGAGAATGTGTCTTTGTACCACTTATAATTGAAAATATTTTTGCACCTAAGAATTGACAATAATTTAGTGTTCTTTCTTTTAAAGGTGAAGGGTCTCTTACAAAATGTAAAGAGATTGCTAAGATCAAATTTGGAAGTGCATCCTAAATGGGTTCATTATTCTCATCTAAGATTTTCTCACCTTTTTCTTTCATTCTAATAGCTTTAGGGATATCTAATCTTATTCAGTTAGATGGTAATCCCACCAACCTTTATATTGTCTAAAAAATATAAGGTTACTAGTTAGGTTCCATAAGAATTACTAGCCATTATCATTTGTTGAAGCACATTCAAAATGTTGTATTCAGACATTTAATCAAGATTCCAATTAAATGCAAAAGAATCATTGTACCTATTATATTACAAGACATTAGGTTTTCTATCAATATCTATGTCAAGGGTAATAGGTTTTGAACAATAAGGTTTTGGACTATAATACTAATGAAGTTTGTTCACTAATGGGGAAAGACTTTGGACGTTTTTAGGCTTAAATTTTCTCTCTTGCTCAATCATGTTTGTTTCTTGGGAGTTACTAGTTTTGATCCTAGTTTAGATGATGTTCAAAGTTTGAGATTTTGACGATTTTGGAGAATTGGAAACTATGTTTTCATTAATACTATTTATTTGGCTTTGAACGGAATTGAAGAAATCTTTATTGTTTTTTTTCCTTAATTGACTCAAATAGTTATTAGACACTTTGTAAGGCTTAAATATGGGTGTTTTGTCTGTCTTTGTTTTGGTTATCACAATGGGATTTTCTAGACACCTCTTTATTCTAGACATTTTCCCTCCTATACAAATATGTATCGATGTAATTATTCTAGCACATAATGTTTTTGATGTCTTTATGTTAACATTTTCACTTTCATTTTTTATTTTCAATAGGGATGCTAATACTGTGTTTGTCTTATAGTGGATCCTAATTTCATAAAAAGAATGGTTTTTTTACTGTAGTTTCCTATGCCTTTATTTTGATATTGTCGTTGATGGTGCTAAAGAGATATTATACATTGTTTTTCTAGGCGTACATTTCAAACCAATCAAAAAATAAATTATGTACTTTATTTCTATTGAAAAACTCATAATATCTTTCTTAGATCTACTTTCATTGCTTTAAGAAGTTGTTACTCCATAATCTTTTCCCTTTATTTCCTAAGGAGTAATAGTCATTATGCTAATATTTTGTTCAACTTAAATTCTTTTTCTTACACACAATTCATTGTTCACATTATTTGGTAATTGAAGAAAAAGTAGAAGATGCTAGGGAGGTTATAGCTCTTTGTTATTGTAGATGAGTTGTTGTAATATACCACTCCTATAGAGCATATACCTGACATACTGAAGGATATTCAAGAACATTGTAACATCCCATCACCGATGGGAAGGGTAATTTGGTCATTTTGGATAGGTTAGGCATGTTTAAACATACCTCGGTATAAACATGCATCATATAGCCTCTATATTTCTATGAATGGTAATTTTTG
>JANVCQ010051852.1:0-10770 GCA_025531925.1 Erythroxylum plowmanianum
AAATAATTTCTTAACCAATTCTATACATTTTTATTATTATCAAAACATAAGTAGGATTTAATTTGTCAACCACCATTGGTCCAATAGATTTACTTATGTCATCATTGATTTTTCATGCAAGCAGTATAATATGAATCGCATCAAATTAGTTTGTTCCCGCATATGGAATATTCTCTCCAAATTTTTTTGTGTCTATTGGTTTGTCTGAAAATCTCTCTGTTGCAATTTTTGTTATGGATTCTCTTCAGCAACTTGCCATGAAATTTGTAGAGCATGAGGAGCTGAAAAATTACAACTTGCAGAATGAATTCTTGAGGCCATTTGTGATTATTATAGAGAAAAGCGACTCCACAAAAATCAGAGAATTAATTGTTCAATGTATTTCACAGATGGTCTTGAGTTGAGATGGTCTTGAGTCGTGTTGGTAATGTCAAGTCTGGTTGGAAAAGTGTTTTCATGGTATGTTAATGGCTTTTGTTATTGATGTTCATGACGTGACATGTTTTGAACTTCAGAGACATGGATTTCAACATAAACTTGAAATTTAGATTGCTTGTGACCAGTTCTGTTAGCACCCCTAGTGATCAGCCTACTAGTGTTAGCAATCAACCCACTAAGCCCATCCAAACTGACATCCTTAGGGGTAAGATGGGGAAGGGGACAAATGCCACATAGACTAGGTTGTTAAGAGTTAATTATGGAGAGAGATTATGGAGGAGAGGATACAGGAAAGAATATAAAGGAATCTATATAGTGGGGAGAGGTATTATTAATTGTTTTGAAAATATAACTATTGTATTGACCTGGAAGCTATATTCCAAGAGGTATACTACTGCTGCACCCTACTCAATACGTAAATAATACAATATCTACTACTATTCCTATCAATTGGTGCTTTCATTGAGAGGACCAAATAGGGAGAGATTGTATGCAAACTAGAATGGAGGCATCTCTTAGGAGGCAGGAATCATCCCTCTCAGCACAAGAGGGAATGGTTAAATCACATGACACCACCTTGAAGGACCCACAGACACAGCTCAGTACTTTAATGGCTAGCGTAGGCCAAATCTCAGAGTCTATTACAGTCAGAGATGAGAGATGGGTTTTAGATGTTGTTGGCTAAGAACCCATAGAAACCGAATGTGAGTGAAGGATAGGTACCATCGATGTTTTTCCACCATGCACACGCATTGTCTTCAACTGGAAATGATAAACTGGCGCATCCCACACATTTGGAAGGTGGGAACAGACTCGCAAGTGGTTCGCAGGGATTCAGTAACTATCAACCAAATGAGCACATTTCCTCAACTGCTACTTAACGTACATGGGAGGAATATAGGAACGCAGCCCGTCGGGTCAACCTTCCTACATTCCATGGAGACGACCCATTTGCATGGGTTACACAAGCTGAATCATACTTTATGATTCACAAGATTCCACATGAGCTACGTTTGCCGATGGTCCAGATTTGCATAGAGGAAGCAACACTATACTAGTTTATGAATCTTCGGGAGTTCGACCAATGCATGACGTGGGAGAGGTTCAAATGTTCCTTGTTCGAATGTTATAGGGGTAAGGACGAGGGTGATCTGATAGAACAATTGAAGTCAGTCTCCCAAAGAGGATCGGTGGATGAGTATATTGATGAATTTGAGAGAGTTGCATCGCAGATTGGTCATTTTCCAGAAGAGTGGTATATAAGTTATTTTTTGCTAAGCTTGCGTGAAGAAGTGAAAAATAGAGTTCAAATCCATAATCTCCTAACCCGAACTCGACTGATTTCTATCGTAAGGAAAGTGGAAAGGGAACTAGTTAGGTGAAGGAGTGATACGGCCAAGAGAAGGAAAAGTAAAACACGAAAGCTCCCACTCAAGTTTTGGGTCTCGATTTAATAATACCAGCACTCACCGTCCAGTCCCGCCATTCCATACAGCTAGTAGTACAAAAAATGAAACAAGGAAGTTACCTAATAAGAACCGAAGCACCTCCATGAAGGTCGCTGACTAGGGAGCTCGAAATGGAGGGGAACGAGGAATTTGACTTACGAACAACTTATGGAGAGAAGGGTCAAGGGGTTGTGTTTCAAATGTGGGCAGACTTTTGGGCCACTCCACCGATGTCCAAATAAGGAATATAGTCTGATTATTTGGGAAGGAGATGAATCAGTGGAAGAAGCCAATAACCAAGAAGTATCCATGGTAGAGGAACAGCAAGAAGATTGGGAGTTAGTCTACAATTCGGTTGAATTCAAGGAATTAGGAAAAGTTCAATCATCACCTTCGAGGTCTATGATTTTAATAGGTAAGCTACAAGAAATGCCTATTGTCATTATGGTGGATAGTGGGGCTAGCCATAACTTTGTGTCTAGAAGGTTGGTTCAGGCTATGGGTATGGTTGTTACTTCAACTAGAATTTTTGATGTTAGGTTGGGGGATGGCCATCGATCCTTCTCACAAGGCATTTGCAAGGAGATTAAATTAGAGTTGAATGGAGAAGAGTTTAGTGTGAATGCATATGTATTTGTCACAGGGATGCCTGATCTAATCTTGGGTGTGACATGGCTAGAGACACTAGGGGTGGTGAAGGTTAATTAGAAGAGAATGTACATGTCATTTGATTGAAATGGAATAGAGGTTACCTTGTAGGGAGTCAATATGCATACTTCTTCTCCTCATGCACTGCAACAGATTTTGAAACATCAGGAATTGGAAGTAGATGGGTTGCTGTGGTCTTTAAGTATCGGGAGAACTCTAATTAATGAGATGGGAACCTTAAATGAGGGTCAAAGAGATTATTTAGGGGCTGATTTATTCAAGTATAGGTCGGTTTTCCTATAAATAAAGGAACTACCACCTAGGAGGTAACATGACCATGTAATTAACTTGAAGGAAGGGGCAGAACCAGTGAACATCTGTCCATATAGATATCCATACCATCATAAGGATAAGATTGAGAAGAAGATTCAGAACTTATTGGACACTGGAGTTATAAGGCCAAGTATCAGTCCTTTTTCTAGTCTGGTTATTCTTGTTAAAAATAAAGGACGCATCATGGCAGATGTGTGTCCACTATTGAGCTCTAAATAATCTTACAATTCTAGACAAATTCCCTATTCCAGTCGTGGATGAGCTGATGGAGGAGTTATATGGGGCTAGATATTTTTCTAAGGTGGACTTAAGTTCAGGTTTTCATCAAATCAGAGTTCAGGAGGAGGAAATTTATAAAACTGGCTTCTGGACACATGAGGGCCATTATGAGTACCTAGTTATGCCTTTCGATCTCATGAATGCTCCTGCTACATTCCAATCCACCATGAACTCAATTTTTAGCCTCTATTGCGAAAGTTCATCCTAGTTTTCTTTGACGACATTCTTGTTTACAGTACAGATTGGAATCAACACTTGGAACATTTAACTTATATGTTGCAATTGCTACTAGATAACCAGCCGAGGGCAAATAAGAAGAAATGCATTTTTGGGCAGCAATCAGTGGAGTACCTAGGCCAAATTATATCCTATAAAGGGATAGCAATGGATCCTTCAAAGATCAAAACCATCTTGGATTGGCCCATTCCTAAGAATGTTAAAGGGTAAGGGGATTCCTAGGACTTACGTGAGACTACCATAAGTTTGTCAAAGATTATGGGAAAATTTCCAAACCTCTTACTGATCTCACAAAAAAAGACAATTTCAGCTGGGGAAAGAAAGCTCAAGCAGCATTTGAGGAGCTGAAAAAGAAGATCACCTCAGCTCCAGTCTTAGCCTTACTTGATTTCTCCAAGAAGTTTCCTCTTGAGTGTGATGTTTCGGGAAGAGGGTTAGGTACAGTCTTCATCCAAGAGGGTCGTCCATTGGCATATTTTAGCAAAGCCTTGGCTAAATCAACTTACTTTAAGTCAGTATATGAGAAAGAGGTGATGGCAGTAGTGATAGCTGTTCAACATTGGAAACACTTTCTAATTGGAAGGCATTTCAAGGTCTGTACTGACTGTAAAAGTTTGAAGCATTTACTAGATCAACACATTCCTTCTATATATTAGCAGTGTTGGCAAGCAAAGTTGTTAGGGCTGGATTTTGAAGTCATCTATAAACTATGGAAGCAAAATGGGGCAGCAGATGCTCTATCAAGGGTTGAAGATGACAAATTACTGTTCTCTATAATATCAGCTCCATTTTGTCTTGATATGGATGTAGTAAGATGGGAACTCAGGTAGGACTCCAAGATAAACTCACTTATGATGGCACTCAAAGAAGATCCCACTTCTAAACCTGATTTCCACACCAGGGATGGTTTACTATTTTATAAAAACAGATTGGTTCTCTCATCCACTTTGGTGTTAATCCCTTAATTTCTACATGAGTATCATGCCTCACCTTCAAGAGGACATTCTGGTTTCCTTAAAACCTACAAAAGGTTAGCTTGTGGACTATTTTGGTTGGGAATGAAATCTTCTACTCAAAATTTTGTGCGGGAATGTGTCATTTGTCATAAACATAAGTACATGGCGATGTCTGCAGCTGGTCTATGGTAGCCCTTATCTGTTTCCATGGATTTCATTACAAGGCTTCCTAAATCTCATGATTATAAGGTGATATTGGTGGTGGTTGATCGTTTATCTAAGTATGCTCACTTCTCACATCTTAAACATCCCTACATAGCTAAAATTGTGGCTGAAACATTCATCCAAGACATAGTGAGATTACATGGAGTTCCTAGCTCTATAATAAGTGATAGAGACCCACTCTTTACTAGCAATTTTTGGAAGGAGTTGTTCAAGTTACAAGGGACAACATTGAAGATGAGTTCCTCTTACCATCCTCAAATGGATGGGCAAATCGAAGTGATCAATAGGTGTCTAGAAACTTATCTTCATTGCTTCACCTCTGAGCAACTTAAAAGCTAGTCTATATGGTTATCATGGGCTGAATATTGGTATAATACGAACTACCACGTTTTAACTGGGTAGATTCCTTTTAAAGTTGTGTATGATCATCTCCCACCTACCTTGCTATATTTCACTCAAGGAGAAACTCAAGTGGAATCTGTAGCTTTAGCTTTGGTCGATAGAGATGAAGCATTACGTCAACTAAAGCACAACTTAGTAAGAGCACAATCCATGATGAAGAAATCAGCTAATATTCACAGAAGGGAGGTGCATTTTTAGGTAGGTGACTTGGTTTTTGTTAAACTAAAGCCCCATAAACAGCTCACGGTAGCAAGGAGGATCTATCCTAAGTTGTCAACAAGATATTACGGGCCTTTCAAGATTCTTGGAAAGGTGGGATAAGTTGCCTATAAGCTACAACTCCCTTCTTCATCCAAGGTTCATTTGGTTTTTCATGTTTCTCTGTTGAACAAGGCCTTGGGCAACTAGTCAGTTAAACACAACCTTCCTCAAGGGTTAGAGATGGATCAGGGAAACTTGATGAACCAAAGGTGATCTTAGCTTCACGCATTTCTAAGTCCAAGGGCAGCAGCATCCTCCAGTGGCTTGTGAGGTGGAGAGACAAACTGGCAGAAGAGGCGACTTGGGAAGATGTGGAATTCATAAAGGGGTAATTCCCTTCCATTCACCTTAAGGACAAGGTGTTTATTAAGGAGGAGGGAACTGTTTGCACCCCCTAGTGATCAGCCTACTAGTGTTAGCAATCAGCCTACTAAGCCCATCCAGACCTACATCTGTAGGGGTAAGATGGGGAAGGGGACAAATGCCACATAGACTAGGTTATTAAGAGTTAGTTATGGAGAGAGATTATGGAGGAGAGGGTACAGGAAGGAATATAGAGGGATCTATATAGTGGGGAGAGGTATTATTCATTTTCTGGAAAATATAGCTATTATATTGACCTGGAAGCTATCTTCCAAGAGGTATACTACTGCTGTACCTTACTCAATATGTAAATAATACAATCTCTACTGATATTCCTATTAAATTCTGTTTATTTTATCTTTTTTCTTCCAAGAAGGAAAACATGCTTCAAATGCCAGTTCTATGACTTTCAAACATTCACAAAGTTAGCTTCTTCGGTTGAAATATATTTCAATTATGTTATTCCATCCTTGCAACAGCTGTTGTTGATCAGCGGAAGAATAGTCCTGTTGGCATTTGAGATGATGGAAAAAATTGTTTGATAATATTTACCTTACATAACGGAGATAGAGATAATAACTTTTACTTATCGTGTTAGATGTCTAACCACATTTACTAGCAGTAGATTCAATAGTGATCTAAGCCTCAATGCAATTGCATTTCTCCGTTTTTGTGCTTTGAAGCTTACAGATGGAGGGCTTTTTTTAAGAGAATAATAAATAGATTAATAAAAGAGAAGGTTCAATACAAAAAAAGAAGAAGGAGGTCAAAGAAGGCACTCAAAAACTATTTACAAAAAATCAAATCAGTTATAGGTGGCCCTCAAATACAAAAACAAAGCTAAATGGGAAGTTTCCAAATATGTTACTGAAGATCAAACATCTGAAAATGAGACTCGAGGCCTAGAATTTGAGAACGAATAAGCTTGATGATGTCCTCAATAATGTCTTGGGGTGATCGATGTCGCCTACTGAAGATGCGGTTATTCCTCTCATACCAAAGAAAGTAAACAGTGGCAAAGAGAACTAACCATGATAGCATATGTTGAAAGTCCTTATATCGGCGAAGATGGGTGAAAGCCCACTGGAGAAGGGGAAACCAAGAAGTTGAAGGCCAGGCAATATGGGTCTTTGTCAAGAGGGAACCCCAAACTAGGGCAGAGAACCTACACTGAAAGAATAGATGATTATATGGCTTTGTAGAGGAGCCACATAGCACCCAAGTTGAAGAAGAAAGAACACCAAAAACTGGACTTTGTCCATAGTCCGAAGGTGCCCTTATGATGCTAACCAGAGGATAAAAGAATGTCGCAAATATGCTCTAGAAACCATAGTAGATGATGGATCAGATCCATTGGTCATCAAGCTCAGACAAGGTTGTTCCATGCAAAGTCAACAGAAAAACAACCGATGCGTGACCTTTCCAAACCCAACTAACATAATGTTGAACCTGAGGTCTAAAGTGGATAAAGTCCCAAACCTACTACAACTCGCTGCTCCCCTCAGAAAAAGCCCACTCCCCAAAATGTATAATCTCTGAGACCCTATGTAACATCCCATTATCTGTGGGGAGGCTAGAATAGTAAATGTGAGTGATTAATGAGAGATTAGAAATGCATTTTCATGCTCATGCATAACATGTCATACACATACACATGAATCTTGCACATGAAAATAATTGTACATGCATTCATGGATAATTCCGAGTATAATTGAATTGAATTGTGATATATTGGGAATTTTGAAATTTTTATATTGGAAATTTTGTTGGTTAGTGTGATTGTTATATTTTTGAATTTTGGTGAATTTTAGGAATAATTTCAGAAATTATAGATTATTATGGAAAACAGAAATAAGAAACCAAAGGAAATTGGAAAAATATTGGAGATAATTAAAATGTAAGGATGAGAGTTATGGGAACTAGTTTAATAAGGAACTTAGTTAGGGCCTTGTATATTACATAAGTAACAAGTGTCACAAACTTAGTTAAGTTGCTTTTTATAGTTTTGTTAGAAAGTAAGTTATGTTCTCTGGGAGTTAAAAGACTAAGTACTATGTCCTAGTTACTATCTTCGTAGCCACCTTCTTCAAGTTTCTTCTAATACACAGAGTTTTTCATCAAATATCCTCCAAAAGTTAACTTTGTTTTTCCTTATCCTATACCACTCCCACTTTGCTATCTGTTTCTTCTGCCCTAAGAAAAAACTGAAGCTGGTCAATTTATACAGTGGTGTATGTGAATTGCATGGAGTTTAGGGATTTAGGATAGTTGAAGATCTTGGAATTTTAACAAGTATTGAGTAAATCCTTTAAAGTTGTGGATTTATGAAATTACTATCATTTGCATGATCATGGCATTTACATACATCTTTATGAACACTATGCTAATAGGATAAAAAATATGGATAAAATGTTATTTAGTATTTGATAGTTATTAGTGATCAAGTAATGTAGAAATGACTTTTGGAGTTATAAAGAGCAATGAAATGGTATATGGGATTAGTGTAGAAATTTATGAAAAGATGATATTCATATATGCTCTGTTTCTCTTCACTGTGAATATATATATGTATGTGTGTACGTGATTATGTAAGTGTTTTAGAGATGACCAAAAGAATGATGTTAAAGTTGAAGAATAGTTGTAAAATGATAGTCTAAGATGAGAATGAGTGTATAAATGAAAGTTGAGAGGAAAAATAGAGAGTGTGTACAAAAGTTGAAATACAGAGAATGGTGAATGGCAGAACATGAATAGGATAAATTACTGATTTTTTGTTTTTGATGGAATTTGACAAAACTTGCATATTTAGGGGTGGTGTGAATTTTTTGTATTGAGTTGAAGGGAGATGGAGTGGGAAGCCTAGGGATGAAAAATGGAAATGTTGGATTAGTGATGGAAGACACCTTAGAGAAGTTGGTTGAGAATTAAACAAGGAAAAGAGATAAGAAAGGTAAAATTTTGATCTGAACTTCCTTGATTAAACTGTACTAATCTAGGAAGATTTTGACAAAATTGTCTTCATGAAAGTTGTATCTTTCTTTTAGCTTTTCACTAATATAAAGTTTGCAATTTTTGAGCTTCTGGATCAAAAGTTATGAAGATTTCAAGTTAGATAGCGACTTTGATGATTCAAAGATGAAAGTCGCTATCGTGCATTGGTTAAGGGCGAAAGTCGCTATCATGCAAATGCACGATAGTGACTCTGGATGTTTAAGGGTGAAAGTCACTATCGTGCAAATGCATGATAGCGACTTTGATGTTTTAAAGGTGAAAGTCGCCATCGTACAATTGCACGATAGCAACTTTGGAGGGTTGTTAGCTGATGAACATCTGATGGTTTTTTGACTATATTTTCTTCATCTGATATTCAAATGACATGAGACTTAGACCATTGGACTCGTAAGACGTTGTTCTACCTATCCACCAAAAATCATAGCCATATGAACTGAATTGAGAGAGATTGAGTGATAAACATGGACAGGTATGACTAGTATGCTCTCACCCAATCTTTGTCTTTATCTCTCACACCTATGACTTCTCACCCTCACACCTGTGACTCACTTATGCCCGTGAGTTTTATCCCTCACCCCCATGAGTTTAATTTTAATGAATTATGTTTATTTTTCACATCAATTTACTGTGCTCTCCAATAGTAACCATGACTTGATTTTGATCTAAACACCCGAGAGCATTGTGCAAGTTGAACCATCTTGCTTCTTTCGATTATAACTTCTTCTCTAGACCTCCAAATGACTTGATTCTTAAGCCAATAGATTCCTAACACATTTTATATCTCCAAAAAAATTGGTAGCATTATGAATTGATTTGAAAAGTATTGATCAAATGAAAGTGTGGGAATCTGTTGGAATAGTGTAAATAGGAATATTCTGCTAAACACACTTCAGTATTTTGATTATATTTGGATCTATAGGATTCCAAATGAGATGGTTATTAATTTGGGGTAAACTAAAGATATAGACTTACAAATTATCTGAAGAATGTTAAATGTGATTCACTCTTTAAGATGTTCAATTTCTAGATGGAAGTTGTGCATAGTATACTATTTTTGAATAAGAACGGTCCAAAAATGTTTGAAGTATATCTTTCAAATTACTAAACCAAATTGAATTATTTTAGTGTCATTAGAAACTTAATAGATAAGGGAATACTTTTCTAGAATATAGCATTACCAAAGTACTTCATTTTCATTGTCTAAATGATCAAGAACTATAGACCCAAAATTTAGTTTTTTGGAAAAATCTGAGAGTGATTCAATGAGTTATGAATTGTGATTTCAATGGTTTTATTGAGGTATAAACCTAAGTATAAATTATAATTAGGTGGGTTTTCTTATGGGATTGATTTATGAAGAAATTATAGATAAATACTCGAGATTGTCATGAACGTACATTGTACATAATTCATTTCATACATGTGCATTATTAAACACTTTTAATTGTGCAAATTGTGATATATGTGTATGTTATTTGATGTAGAGGAGCAACTGAAACGTCAACATCCAAACGTTGCCGAAACTTCTAGGCATTAGCTTCGGGAGCAACCTGTGAGTAACCTAGATGGTCTCACTCAATTAAATGTTTGTTTTATATTATGTTTGAATTATTGAATGAATGTGTCTTGATTGTTGGATTCCGGACAATGAAGGTCCGATGATTGTGATATTTGATTGAGATATTGAAGTGTTACTTGAAAGTGAACGTGATGAACTAAATGCTTCTGATATGATTAATTGTGAAAAATGCATTCCATACATGAATGCATGATCAGATAATGAGGCTTGTGACAGGAGTAGCTACCGAAACGAGCTTAAAGCTCCACATATGATTAAAAGCCAAAGGCTCACTATATAAAATGAGCCATGTATCCCTAATGGATAAGGGAAAGTTATAAATGAGCTCGGTATCTGTAACACCCCACTCCTGCATGACCCAAACCTGACATCGATGGTGATATCCGAATCCGTGCCCTGCGAGGGTGGCGTGCTACATCACTCAGTCAAAACTCAGTATAAATTTTTTTTTGAAATACAAACATGCACAACGCGGAAAACAATGAACATACAATCATTAATAGGTACATTAGCCACGGGGGCCCTTTTTATAAATACAATTTATTATAGTCTGCTAGCTTTACAAATGACCCAATCACTTGTACAAAAA
>JANVCQ010051870.1:0-10769 GCA_025531925.1 Erythroxylum plowmanianum
ATTTAAACCACATTAAACTCGAATACATTTCAATTATCTACTAACACTCCCAATTTAATCAAACTAAGCCATAAACACCTAATTAACACAATTCATGCTTAATAACATCATGTAGAAAAATTTGGGGTCCAACAAAAAATATTTTCAATCACTTTGAATCATTCATTTGCATCTTATGAACAGATTGGTGAAAGAAAATCATGAAAACTATTTTTCTATAATTAATTTCAAACAAAACATTACAGGACCCTAAGCTGTTACAACTATGAAAACATTTTTCACATGTCATGTATTGTACATCTAATAAGACAAGATGGCTTTGATACCACTGTAAGGTTCCAATCATGCATCTCATACATAATATATATGAAATATATGTAGTAGAAAATAAAACGAAACCTCAAAAACTAAATCTACTCATGCATATAGATATATAAAACAAAAAACATGAAATGTATTATATTTATGTACCTTTCTGACGATCTCCTTCGTTCTTTAATCTTCTTCACGTTTTGTTGTCATAAACTACAACGATCATTATAGACCATCTCTAATAAAAGTCCACATGAAGATGGAATGATGAAACCTCACTAGGAGATGGCTAGAGTTCTTTCTTTGTGTTAGCAAAGACAAGAACTCTTGTGAGAGTTAGAGAGAAAAAAGAGTGTGTGTGTGTGTAAGAAAGAACCTTTCTTTCACTTATGTCCTACACAAGATGCAAGAAAATGATTATTATTCTCATATCCCCCACCATTAATGGGAAGTTATGGGAAGTTAATGATCATAAATAGCATGCATTAATAGAAGTTATAGGAATTTAATGACTATGAATAGCTTGCATTAATGGAAGTTTAGGAAGTTAATGGGCAAATTAGCAGCCAACAACACTTGTTTCTAATCCATTCCATGCAACGTTTTCTACCATAATCACATTGCGATACAATCCCGAAATACTCTCTCATATCTTGAATCACCATTTAAGACCATTTTACTCATCCTTCGGATCTCTTATGTGTGTGACCCATTAGGTTCCCAGTTATGTTGGCCACTTGAATTAACACTTAATTCAAATAAGTCAAAAGTGGTATCTAACAATACATCATAACCCCAATTGACCAAAAAGTCAATGGTTTGACTACGAACCGTTCCATAAGCAATGTTGCCATGCAATTCATCCTCTTACCATTTATACCTCACTTGATTCAGAGTATGGTCAAAGTGTCAACTCTCACTAGACTGATTACATCACATCTAGTCCAAGTGATATTAGATCTTGTCCTGATGATCTCATTGCTTTATGTATCATTGAAGACTCTTTTCATGACACATATCTGCTATGGCTAGAGACTCCTGAGTAATGACCTCGACAAGAGGTCATGGGTATCATCTCTTTCTATTAGGAGTGGTGAATCCTTTATTGGCTACTTAATTACCTACGAATACCTCAAGCTGTACCCAATCACCACCCTATAAGTTACTCCTGAAAGGTGCCAATGAATGGAGTTAAAGCACAGGTATCAATATCCGAGATATCCTTGAGCACCTTAAGTCAAAGGATACTTGCACCATTACTATGATGAGACTATCATTGACACTAGAATAGAATATCCATATGATGGTCTCACAGTTGGTCAATCCAATATGCTTACTACCCTTAGTAAGCATCCATATGTTAACTCTAAACAACTCATATCTACAAGTTATAAGATCTACTGCTTGATCTAATCAAGGAGTATAACATGTACTAGTCTATCTGGATTATTGATATCTCACCTCATTAATCCTGCGACTAAGGAAAGTTTAGATACTAACATAATTACACATGATAGGAACCTCAATATCATGTTCTCATCATGATTTTCTCTATACTATGTTTTGTATCAAGGACTTCATTAAATCAATTTAAGATTAACATCAAATCCATAAAAGTAGGAACATCGAAATAATGAAAAATATCTTTATTAATCATAAAATGATTTGTACAATAAGTGCTAAAGGTGACTGCCTTTAGAGCACTTCTCTAACACCATTGCCCATGTGCAGGTCCAACTCTCCCTTGTTGAGTTGTTTACTATTCTTAAGGTCTTGCATATCAGTACATATATGTGAGTCACAACTAATATCCAATGCCCATATATTATTATTAGACATAGTATTAATATCAATAACAAACATACTTGACGTAGATGGGGCATCTAATTCCTTCTTCTACTTTAGTGACTCTAGATAGGTGTTACAGTTCCTCTTCTAATAGTCGTCCTTGCCATAGTGGAAGTATGTTCCCTTAGTGGAACTCACCTTAGCTTTCTTCTTGACCACACCTCCTTTAGCCTTATGGACTTCTTCTTCTTTTGGTTCTTACTTCTCAAACCAGAAAAGCCCACTAATATCACAACCTTATTGTCCTTCCTAATAGGTGGCTCAATTATTTTGAGCAAGTTTATCAGTTCAGGAATCGTGGTGGATATCTGGTTCATCCTATAGTTAAGCACAAATTGTAAATAACTATAAGTCAAACTAGTCAGTCAACCTCTCTATGTAGCCATTCATCTTCAGTGCATATTACACTGGAGATGTCCCCCCAGCCATCTTAGAGTAGAAGAGCAACCTCAAGGTCTCGAACTTTTTGGACCTAGCTTGCTCATCAAATAGCTCCCTCAGATGATAGGCTATGGTATAAGCATCCATAGCATTATGTTGTTTTTGCAATTTCGGTGACATAGTGGCTAACATTAAGTAGCTAGCCATCTCAGTATCATCGAGATGCTTTATGTATGCCTTCTGATCACTATCAAAAATGTCAATAATAAGGAGATCGAGAAGTGGTTATTTTAAGATGTAGCCTAGTTTCTCCAACTAGAACTATTCTCAAGTTCCTAAGCTAGTCTAGAAAGATTGATCCAATCAACTTATTGGCTTCCATAAGTGAGCAAAGGTTCACATTAGTGGTCATGGTGTCAATTCTTGCAACCTAGTGTCAAAGAGAGAAATGATATTAGACAGTATATAAATGCATGTCAATTAGGATTTTAGTAACATGCAGTATGGCTCCCACTGTTTTCTCGCAAATCCATAACCCTCAATATGAATCCAAGATAACTTGTATAGAAGTTCTCTTAGTGGGTCGATATCCAATATCTCTAGGAATGACCTTAGGTTTGCCCAACAAGCCACCCTAAGTCAATCGATAGGTGTCGATCATACCAATTGCATTTATAATGCAACTATCAAATATAGTGCTATCAACTGTTGATGTGTGAACACACATTAGCTATCAACTCTTGATGCATGTATATCGCATGTACACTCCCCAACTTTGCCTCTATACACGTTGACCTTAGGTTTGCCCAACAAATTAATGCTTCTAGTTAAAAGCAACCCATTAATCCGAAAACCATATTTTCATGGATTGAACTTATTTGTGTAGATCAGGCTTAGGTTTTCCAATAACCCTAACTTTAAAAAAACTTTGGTTCTCACCATATTAATGGAAGGTGTTAGTTTTAATATTCTATATGAGAGATTTCTACTTAGGTCTCATCTAACTAGGAAGTCTTGTATATATCACACATATATATATTTACTATAACTATATGGCATGATATGGACACCCCAATCATATTGGGCTTAAGTCCACAACCATCCATCATGCAAGCCCACACATACTCCTAACATGCATCCTCTAATGCATAATATTAAACCCATCAAATTTGGTTGTGACAAGTTATGGATCCTACATTTTGGAAGTTGATTCAATTATTGAATCAAATTTCTTCCTAAGTGTTATCTTGGCTAAATTTAATCTTGTATGTCATTTCGGATTAGAATTTAATATAATCAAGTTAAATTAAACTCTTAATTTCAAAAATTAATTAAAAATTAATTCACCTTAAAATTGGTTATTTGATGTCAAAATTAAACATTTTACCTTTGTCACATTTCAATTTCTAGTCTTACTAAAAAATATTGCCCAACTTAAATTAATTTCGAAAATTTCCCAAAATTTCCAGAACATCAAATCATTATTCCATGCATCACAAGGTCATTTCAAGTTCATTAAAATAATTTTGGAATCACCCAGAAAGTATCAAGACAACTAAAACACCATTGAGATGCTAAAATTGAAATTTTTGACATCTAAATTTTTTTTCCAAAAATCTTAATTCGAGCAAAATCATTTTTTCATGCTTCTTTCATTAAAATAACACATTTTTATCACATACAAATATTTTTAAGGTTCTAAAACCGAAACATACACACACAAAATTATTAAACAAAATAGTTCCATCAATTTCAACAAAACTGATCAGATATGTTTATTGTTTGACAAATTAATTAAAATTTTTAATTAATTATGGAAAAATTCCAGACAATTAGAAGCATTCTAAATATGTCTACATAAAATTTCTAGAATCAAATTTGATGAAAAACATGTTAAACCTCATCAGTTTATCCAACCAACATATGTTTAGCAGAAAACAGTTTTCTAGCATATTGTTAGAAATTCAATAATAAATATTTCAATCACATTGAAATCAATTTTCAGTCCCTAAAACCATCTACTAACATCTCATGAGCATATTAGAGAAAGAAAATTAGGAAAATAAATTTTCGTAATTTAATTTCAAATTTTCTAAGAATAGACCCACAGATGCCACAACCATGCAATCCTATTACACATGTAATAGAAACGACATCTAATAGGCAGAAGATGGCTCTAATACCACTGTTGGGTTTCGATCATTCATCACATGGATCAACTATTAGAATACACAATAAAAAATAAAACAAAACCTAGAAAATACAAAATCCAGCATGCGCCATTAGACATAGTAAAACAAAACATAACTTAAGATGTGTACCTTACAATCTCCTTCATTCTTCATTGTCTTCACCTCTTTAGGTTATCATAAACCACAAAGACCAAAAGAGGACGTCTCTATTGATATCCTTATGAATAGTGAAGCCTGAATTCTCTTAGGAATAATGGCTAGAACACACACAAATTGCTAGCTTTGTGGTGTGTTCTTTGAGAGAGTATTTTAGAAGATATGGACAATTCACAAAAGACACTTTGTTTTCTTACAACTTTTGCAAGAAAATGGAGTGTCTTTGACACCCTTTGGCCTCCCTCTAACCCCCAACATCAATGGAGAGTTAGTGTGAATTAAGTGACTTTTAATCCCACTTAATTTGAAGGGTAATTTTGTATATGATATTGACATATCAATAGATTAAATTAATAGGACCAATTCTATCAAAGTACTCTACCTTTCAACTATACTTCTTGTAACCTTTTACATTGTGCTATCATGCACGTTGCCAATAAATTTTATAAGATATTACTCAACTCAAAATATCATTACATTTTTTCATGTATATGATATTAACATATCTCTAAAACTTTATTATTAAATCTTCAACAAGTATTTATAGTAAAATTACATAATGAACATATAAAATTTCTTTTCTTTGAGAATTCTTCCCAAATCTAACTTATATCTAAGAAATTTGGTTTCTTAAAACTTAGTATCAGCTATACTAAACAAAGGTAATTTTTACTCAAAAAATAAATTAAAGAAAAGAAAATAATTAGTTTTGTCATGATACCCAAATATGACTAAGACATTAATAATATATTTAGTACTTTCACTATTTTATTCTAAATAATATCTCTCACTACTATTTAGAAAGATTAACTTAATCTCTATAGCGAATTAAGATCTTATTCAAGTTTAGTTGATCTTGAAATATTAAACAAACCAACTAAACTTAAAATAGGTATACAACGCCTTTATTAATCATATCCCATGCGACTCTTCGATCCATTAGGAAGTAACTTTTATCAAAACATATCTTATATATCATTCTTAACCCAGCTTATAAATTCATATGCTCATGAGTCACTCATACAAATTTAGTTAAGTAGAACCTATTAACTTAAGATAAAACATGTTCGATTTAAAGGAGCCTTGAGTTACTAAACAAGCCTTATAATAAATAGGTCTTACATTTAAATAATAAAAGGTCACAATCACATACTTTTCTTTTCAAACATGAACATATTATTTTATTAAGATATTTAATTTCAATGGTCTCATCAAAACAAAATTGAATGTAAATTATCATATATATACAACATGTAATTTAATATGCACCAAATATATTATGTGAATATGATCAAATTATATGCATACAAATAATCAAACTTTGTTTAATTATAGTTATTCATCTTCGTATAATTTCTAACTCTTTAGATTATTAAATTTGATTAAACTCATTAATTTTTAAATGAGTTAAATTCCTTTATAAATATAAATTTAATTTGGATTTGAAATAATTTTTAAATACAATTGGAAATCATTTCCAACTATCTTGACTTCTTTAATTAATTGAATACAATCATAAATAATTACTCTTGGTACTTGTCATTGTTTAGAGAAACTCCCTTTTTTTAAAATTTTATATTAAGGCATTCTAATTTAATTAGAAAAATTTTCTATTTTTAATTAGATATAATTTTTCTTAAATTACAAAACTATTTTCTAATATTAAAGGCAATTACTTTCAACATTAAGTAAAATACTTTTAAATTTAATTAAGAACACCCTTTAGCTTCATTTATTAAAAAATTAAAAAATATTTTAGAAGACAATTTTAAAAAATATTAAAGAAATTTCATTTTCTCATTTAATTAATGAGAAAACTTTTTCAAATTTGATTAAGAAAATATTTTTCTAATAAATCATGAAAGTTATTATTTAAATGAATAAAGAAACAATTTCTAAATAAATAGAATAATACTTGCCTAAATAAATAAAATAATAAATTTAATTTATGTCAATTAAATTAAAATAAATAAATATAATTAAAACGTATCTCTTAAATATTTTAAAATTGTCATTTCTTAATTTTAAGGAATTTAACTAGTTAATTTCAATCTAATAAAAATAATTAATTCTAATTATGATTTTTAAAATTTTAATTAGGAATCAATCTAATTATTAATATTAATCAAATTAAGAGAAAAATAATTAATTTAGCTTTAAAATTAATTGAAATTTAAAATCTTAAATTATGAGTAATTTAATTTTGGAGTAGCTTATAATTAATGTTAAATATAAACTCTATAAGGGGTGTTTTGGCCATTGGAATAATATATTCCAAATAAGGATTCTTGTTTGGTCATTATTAGTTAACTAAAAGCTATTCTAAAATTAAATTACTCATAGTTTAAGATACAAACAAGCAAATGTTCATATTTAAAATATATTATTCCAATAATCAAAACACCCCTTATGGAGATTTTGAATTACACTAATTCAATATCAAAATAATCCCAATTCACACTTAAGAGACACTATACTAATTGCCATTCAGAACTCATCCCATTTTCCTTCAACAAGCCTAAACCCATGTCTAAACACCGTTTAACTCCGCAGTTCCAAGCCCTAATCTTAACTTTAACCTTTGACATCCATCCTATAAAGCTGTCACCGCCCCTTTGACATTGCGCCTACAGCCATCGCTTGACACATCACCTGAACTTCACAGCCAAGCAGCTACTCGCGACCTCCAGCCGTTGAGACCTACCGCTTCCTTTTGTAAGCTACCCTCGGTAGTTGCAGCTTCATCTTCCATTTCCCACTCATTAGTTGCTTCTCACGACACACCAGTTGTCGCCTTCACATAAAGCTTCAGTTGCTGCTAGCTGCTGTTGAGGAACCACCAGTTCCATTCACAGCTCCTTCGTTCCAGCATTCTCCTGGTGGCATCATCTTCTTTAGACCACTATAAGAAAGAGAGCAATTACCGACAGAATTTTCCAGCGGAAACTTCAGAGATTCTGTCGGTAACTCAATTTACCGATAGAATAGTGCGACGGAGCCTGACGTCGGCATGGATACGGTCGGTATATGTTACCGACGGTTATACAGTACGGTCGGTAATATATTACCAATAGAATAGAAATTCCGTCGATGTAGTTGACAAGAATTTACCGACAAAACTGTCGGAGAGGGTGGAAATATATTCTGACGGTTCCGTCAGAAAATTTCTACCAAACGTTACCGACAGTGTTTCATATCGTCGGTAATTGCAACTCTTCATCAAATATACCCTTGATTTCTTAATCCAAATGTGGAAGTTGTTTAGATCGCTGAAGTCACTTTTAATTCTCTGTAAATGTCTTGTTGAATGACAATTTTTCCAAAATTTCGTCGTGAAATTTGATTTCAATTTGAACAATTATAAATTATCGTTACATAAGTTTTGGAATTTTGAACCTATGGAATTTGTTTATAAAGAAAGTTAAATGATCATAAAAAGAAAAAAATATTTCCTAACTGATAATTAAAACATTAAATAGTACATAAATGAAAACCAAATTAATGACAACAACAATCCTATTGTCCTGGTGAGCGTGGCTGATGTGAATCTCTTTCCCTAGATCTCATTTTGTCCATATCATTTCTGAGCTTACTTTTTTTTTTTTGGTCACATCTGAGCTTACTTATTACCTCCATCAATGTCTAAACTGTGGACTCAAGCTGATTGATACGTCGCGTTATCGGCTCTAAACTAGATGCTGCTATTGTCGACATAGTAGAGGAGTGCGAATAAAATGTGTTGGCACATGAACCTAGGCCAAAGATCCTTCCTTGACTGTTCCTATCACTCACTACATCAAAATATACCTAGGTCTTATCAACAAGTTATGTATCCTGCGACTGTTGTCCAATTGTTTGTTGTATTTAGTCATATTAAGAGGCAATACTTATATTATAATTAGTAAGTGATAATTGTAAAGATTGAATATTAAACTATGAAATTCACATACATTTGGTTCTCGACATCGACTGTTGATGAATGTCACACCGTCATGTTTCTTAGTGTGAGTATGCTAGAACAACTGATGGGGTGTAATAGGCCTAACGCCCATAGACTTTTTCTGTATAACAATGAAAAGTAATAAGTTAAACTAGAATTTATAAAAATTTCGGCAGAGTCTCTTCTGTTTTTATGATATTACCCCCTGTTCAAGAAAACAAAGTACTCAACACAGTCATAAATGGCACCAACAAATTACTCCACACAGTCATGATCATTAGGCATACTACACATATATGTTCATCACAACATTCACACATCAATTTACATTTAAATATAGCAAAGTAAAAATTTAGAATGTAATATTTATATACTTACAAGTCTCTCTACATGCTTGCGGTGAGTAATTGATCATCCCGTATGAACGGGAAGACTGTCTGCCCCTGACCTACCATGTCTGTTGATGGAGTTATGGCCCGATATGCGCATTGCCTCAGGTAATCTTCAGTACTTCAGCCAACGACTTCATGTGGACTCAGAAATGAAAGAGGGTCGCACTCCAGCATTGTGTATCTGATTAAGAAAATCGCGATAACGTGTACGAGCTCGCGACTCCCATACACTATATATTATCCTGTCAAGTTCAGAACTCCAGTAAAAATGTTTATGAAAATAAAAGGAATAAATTTGATAACCTATAATCTATTTATATGTATGCTATTAATGTATACAACAAAAAGAAAAAAAAATATTGATCGCATATTGTACCTCAAACTCTTGATAGTAAAATGCCATTGTGGCCTCAGAGATCTTTTTCTATGCATAACCCTCAGGATCAATCCTCTCTTTAAATGTAGATTTCATTTGTCTTGAACACGGTTAAGATGGAATGAACCTAATATAAGAACAAATATGTTCATAAATTTGCAAAAAAATTAAACATATAAGTTAATGCTAAACATATATAGTGTTTGATGCGATTTCACTTACTGTTTATCGGATATGGTTATATACTTTTTGCCATCAGGACCCTCAGATCCAGGGTGGATCTCGTCTCCTTCATCTTCCATAATTGTATTGGATGATATATAAGTATTGGATTGTTGTATATCGCCAGTTGCAGGTAATGATGTTCCTGCAACTGTAGGCGCTGGAGGTGGTGGTGGTGACTCGGTTGCAGCTGGAGTTTGTGATAGGCCACCTCACAGTAAGTCCCTCCAAACATGCTTCTGAGCCTGGGCCGCATGATCTGATGTTGTCTCTTTATCCTATATTTGTACCTAAAATAATATGTTTATTGAATTCTCCTTGAAGTATTTAAATTTGATTCTAAATCTAATATGTTACACAATATATGTAAAAGGAATTCACGTGATTTGTTTCATATCATAACTTCGAATTTAGTAATGAGAAACATTGTTACAGTCATAGTACAATAATATAACTAATTTGTATCACAATCATGTGTATTGCAGAGATACATGACAATGATATTAATTTTTTGTTGGATTCCAAGTAACATGATAGTCGCTAAAAGTAAAGGACTCCCCGATAGTTGGATTCCTGAGAAGGTTCCTCGCATGTTCGAACTCTCTAATGGAAACAGTAAATGTTCTTCCCGCTTGTGTTTGGTTTGAATACCTTCTTGCAATAGCGTTTCCGCTATTGCTAATTTTGCTGGTGAAACGTTCGGAAATGATTTACCTACAACACAATAGGAAGGAACTTACATATTTTCATATTAAAAAGGGATAATGGAACCTATCCTTAATACGTATACGTACGTGAATTTCCAAATGAGGTCTGTGAAATTGCCAACTTTTCCAAACCAATAGATTTGCCTAATCCTTCATCGATCGTTAAGTCATTACTCCCGCCTCCTTCGGCATACATGTCATCTTCGAGATTCATTAAAGCTTAAAACATGTAATATATTCCAT
>JANVCQ010051918.1:0-10766 GCA_025531925.1 Erythroxylum plowmanianum
CTTTTGATTCTTCCTCAATAACTTCATCATCGGAGCAGCTATTATAGAGAACCCCTCAACGAATCTCCTATAATATCCTGCCAGACCCAAAAAGCTCCTCACCTCTGTCACTGTTTTAGGTGCATGTCAATTCACCACTGCTTCAATCTTTCTCGGATCAACATGTACCCCATCTTTAGAAATCACTTGTCTAAGGAATATCACCTCATGAAGCCAGAATTCACATTTGTTGAATTTGGCATAAATTTGCTTCTCCCTCAGTGTCTACAATACTATTCTGAGATGCTCCTCATAATCCCCTTCATTTTTGGAATACACTAGAATATCATCAATAAATACTATGACAAATTGATCCAGATACTCCCTGAAGACCCTATTCATAAGATCCATAAAAGCAACCAGAGCATTGGTCAGTCCGAATGGCATGACTAGGAACTCGTAATGCCCATATCGGGTCCTAAAGGCTGTCTTACTAACATCAGATTCCTTGATTCTGAGTTGATGATAGCCTAACCTGAGATCAATCTTAGAAAAGACCCTTGCTCCCTATAGCTGGTCAAACAGATCATCAATTCAAGGCAGAGGGTACTTGTTTTTAATGGTCATCTTGTTGAGTCTTTGATAATCAATGCACATGCACCATGTTCCCTCCTTCTTTTTAACAAACAGAACTGATGCTCCCCACGGTGACGAACTCAGCTTTATTAACCCCTTCTCTAGCAGTTCTTCCAACTATTTCTTGAGCTCCTTCAGCTCCACTGGAGCTATTCTATAGGGTGGTATCGATACCAGGAATCAAGTCAATAGCAAACTCGATTTTTCTTACCGGTGGCAAACCAGGTAAATCCTTTGGAAACACATCAGGAAATTCCCTTACAACCAGAAAATCCTCTAACCTCCCTTCATTCACATCTGTGTCCACAACATGTGCCAAGAAGGCTTCACACCCCTTTTCCATCATTCGTCAGCTAGCAAGGCCGAAATAATTCTTGGTGATGGTGTTTTGCTATCCCCCCTGAAGATCACCTTCTCACCGTTGCCTAGATCAAATTCCACCTCCTTAAGGCCACAATCTAACTTTGCCTGATACTTCTCTATGACATCCATTCCAAGTATGACATCCAAGCCTTTTAGGTCTAGAGGTAGTAAATCGACTACCAATCTAGCACCATCAATGAAGAGTTCACAACTCCTACACACTTGACTTATAATCACATTCCTCCCTAGAGGTGTACTAACAAGCAAAGGACTACTCAAAGGTACTGAATTCACACTATGAAAAATCATACTTGCAAAAACAAAAGAATGTGTGGAACCAGAATCAATTAGCAAATATATTGTAGAGTTAAAAAACTGACCCATACCTGTGACAACTTTAGGTGCGGCTGCAGCTTGCTCTTTAGTCATAATAAAAACTCTAGCCTGTGTCTGACCCCTTGGCCTTCCTAAAGGAATAGTCTTCTTTGTAGCTCCAGAATGGCCCACCTCTGTGACTGATTTGGTTCCCACTGTTTTTACTCTCCTTGGGTCTTGCAACTGGGACCCCTCTTGTCTTGTTAATTGGGGAAGTCTCTGATCAAGTGTCCCTTCTCTCCACATCGGAAACATGCTCCAAGTAACTTGAAACACTCTCCCCTGTGGAGCTTCCCACAATGCTCACATTGGGGGTTCATGTTCCTGCTCTTCTCCACCCTGCTATTTCCTCCCGCAGTAGAGGCTTGCACTGAATCTGCCTTTAGTTGCTTGTGCCTAGTAGGGGCATTACTCCCTACCTCACTCTGTGTGTGGAAACTCTTCCTACCTCTCTCAGGCATTTGAGTACTTACCCCTTTCTTGGAAAACTGTTCCCTGTTCTTCCTCTTCCTGCTTACTTCACTTCTAATATTCTGCAGTTTCTCAACCTGGAGTGCAGCATCTACCACTTGTTGGTAGTCACAGAAGTTGTAGATCAGAACTTTCTCCTTGATCCCCAGATGAAGACCTCCTTCAAACTTGCCGCACTTGACCTCCTCAATAGCAACAATGTTGGCAGCATATCGAGACAGCTGGGTAAACTTCAGCTCATATTCACTCACACTCATATCCCTCTGTGTAAGATTCAGAAACTCTCTGGCCTTTTCTTAGATATAGACTCTCGAGAAGTATTTCCTCCTGAAGGCTTCCAAAAAGTCTCTCCATGATAACACTGGAGGCATATCCTGACTGTGGGGTACTGATTCCCACCAATGAAGTACAGCTCCCTGTAGCAAGCTCGCTGCATAATCTAACTTCTCCTCATCCGAGCACTTCATCTGAATCAGAACCCTCTCGGTCCTCTTCAACCAAGCTTCAGCCTCTTCGAGATTTGTAGTCCCATTGAAGTCTACAGCCCTATACTTGCGGAGCTTATCATACTGACCACTCCTCTCTATTGGAGCCTGCATCAGAACTTATAACCATTAGCCCATGACATATGTAAAGGCCTGAAAGAACTGTGGGGCCATAGATGGCATAGGAGGAGGAGGTGGTGGCACTTCATGTTGCACTTTAGGTGCCTCAGAATCAGGAGTAGGATGTGTCCCAGCATCTTGCAGGACATGGGATTCATTCGTACTCCCTTGACGAGAGCCAGATCGAGTCAGAGCTCCTCGAGTTCTCCTTCGAGGCGGCATTTATCACTCCTTGAATATAAGATCAGTGAAAATCTTTAGTTCATGTAAAACAAATTCAAATCATATAAAGCAATTTAAAAACCATGCAATTTGCTTACTTAAAATAATGCATATTCATTTCATGTCTTAGGCTACCCACCAAAAACCTAGGATGCTCCTAAACCTGGTAGCTTTGATACCATAAGTGTTGGACACCCCGCCCTTGAGGGTCACGAGTCCGATGGCCTAAGGGACATCTAAACGTGTGTCCCCCAAGGGTGGCGTACCCACACCAGGAAGACTTACTTTTACCATGTCTGAACAGACGTTGACCTTAATCATTTTACACAGCCTTGGGATAAAAAGCATAACTAACATTAGGATTATCGAGTTAAGATCCTCTTAGGACGATTCCAAAGAAGGCTTGGAGACCCACCACTTTGAGGAAGACCCTGAGGTCAGATTCTATCCTTTATAGAGGGTCGAAAAAGGAACAAAAGATAGGGGGAGGCAAAAAACAGAAGGAGCAAAAGACAGAAAAAAAAGCCAAATATAGACGCAGCAAAACACAGAAGAAGATGCCGTCATCTCAAAAGAACACAGAAGGAGATAACGTCATCATGGAAGAAACAAAAAGGCAGAAGAAGCAAAAAGGCAAAAGAAGCAAAAGACAGAAGAAATGAAAAGGTAGAAGAAGCAAAAAGGTAGAAGAAGCAAAAGACAAAAGAAGCGAAAAGGCAGAAGAAACAAAAACACAGAAGAAGGCATGTCAGCAAAACATAGAAGAAGACGCGTCAGCGAAACATAGAAGAAGACGTGTCAGAAAAACACAGAAGAAGTAAAAATCAGAAGGAACAAAAACACAGAAGGAAGGAAACTCAGAAGAAGCGAAACTCGAAAGAAACAAAACACAGAAGAAGTAATACTCAGAAGGAACAAAAACACAGAAGGAAGAAAACTCAGAAGAAGCAAAACTTGGAAGAAACAAAACACAGAAGAAGTAATACTCAGAAGGAAAAAAAACACAGAAGGAAGAAAAATCAGAAGAAGTGAAACTCGGAAGGAACAAAACACAGAAGAAGGTGATGTCACACAGAAGAAGATGATGTCATCACAGAAGAAACAAAACACAGACGATAGCAAAACACAAACGAAGACGACATCATCACAAAGAAAACCTAGAAGGAGATGATGTCATCACAAAAGAAGCAAAAGACAAAAGATGCAATTCCTCTCTTGCACATTTTCCCTTATAAGGACCATGACTTCCAATTCAGACATCCATAATTTCCATGCTAAATACCTTTGGAAAGATGATAGAAAGATTTAAGACTTACTATTAGACACCTTTGCCTAAAATAAGCTAAGATTAACCCAGATTTTTCCTCGAAGTCAGAAAGCGAAGTTTCCTTTATGAAATAAAAAATTTTCAACGTACGAACTTGAGAGGGTCATGAGTAAATATGCAAACATATATCATTTGCATAAAAAGATAAAAACTTTTTACAAAGCTTTAGTGGGCATTTCAAGCTGCAATTACATTAATACATCAAATCCCAAAATACAAAAAAATATATAATCCATGATTTGCTTAAAATGCAACTAAAGCCTTGCTTTACAAAACTTGCTTCAAACACAAAATAATTAAACTAGGAGTGTTGCTTTGCCTCTTGACCTACTCGATATCCTGCTCATCACTTGAATGTGTGGGAGGAGATTGGGGGGTGAGCTTAAAGCCCGTGGGTAACAATCTTATAATTGGTAATAAGCAAAAACCATTGAGATAATCATCTTCATTTCAAAAACTCGCATTAAAGCATAACATGGATACTTCACTTTTGTCAACACATCATGAATACAGAAACACATCAAATTGGTTCAAGTGGATCCAAAACAGAACGTACTATGCATTTTCGCATAACAGCCTTGCATAGCCGTGAACTTATGGGAGTCTTTGAAGGAGCTCCATGCCACTAACGGGCAGGCAGGAGAAACCTTTAGACAAGTGCACTTGACATACTTAGGGGATCACCCCGAACCCACATAACATGTACTTTCATGACTTGTAAACTTGTTGCCCAAAATGGCACTACATCAGAAACTTGGTTATTCATAATATGATATCTTTTCCAAATCATTTCATTTTTCATTTACAAAATTTATGCACAGAATATGCAGCACTTTTCTCAAGGCATTTAAAGAACAATTAAATGCACATTTGGAAGTAGCTGAAAACATTTATTTCATTTTTCTTGAAAGAAGACATTTATGGCTTATTAGTCAATTATAAAAATGCAACCCACCTTGAATTTCTTGTTAATAATTTTCTCAAGTGAGCCTCTCTTCTTGCTCCTCTTGTCCTTCTTGATTCCCTTTTTAACATAAATAAAATCCCCAAATCAGATGAGATTTTTAGACGAGAAACCAAAGAAGCTAAAATATAAATTGATCCTAGAACTCTTAAACCCATGCATTTTCTAAGCTTTTGAAACCAAAACCCCTTCTAAAAATCCGAAGCCTTAAAATGTTCTTACCTCAAATCTTCTTTAAATGAAGAAATGCTTATTTCAAAAGAAGGCTCTTATCTTCCTCTATATTTTTCCCTTCTCGATCACTCTCAAAATCCCCTTTGAAGGTTGAGAAAAATCAAGACTTAGCTTAAAACTCCTTTATCTCTCTAAACCCACGACACTCTCTCCACCTTCTTTCTTATTTTTATGCTTTCTCCATTCTATTTTTCCTTACCACGTTTTTGACTTTTAAAATGCAAGCCAATAAATTCCTCTTCCCATTTTGCCCCTCCTTCAAAGCCTTAGAGCCTTTCCACTTAAGTGATCTCCCCAAAATACCCCCTTATGCAACTTATCACTTTAACTTTAATCCAATTCACCTATATAACATAATCTCATTAACATTAGCATGCTACTTAAATCCAACGTACGCTAATCTAGCAAGATCCTAAAATTAATCTCATCATTCTCATTTATCAAGAAAAAAATTTGGGGGCCAACAGGCAATCATCTCGTGGGTATGTAAGTGCAAGATTTTGATTACAGAGGACATCTTGGGGAACATTCTGGGTATAATTTCGATTAGCAGGATCGACGTTCCATGTCATAAGTAGGACATTGTTGACATTGATCTAGGAGAGGTTGTGGATTTTGTATGTCTGCATACTAAGAAAACCCATGAAGGGAGACCCTAGTGTAAACACTTGGACCTATTGCTAAGATGCCTCGCGTCCATTTCAGTTAATTAAAATTTTCTAAGGAGTAGCTCAGTAGAAAGATGTAGCCTTTTGGAGTTTAAATATGTGATAAACGATAGGCTTTCTTTAGAAATTAGGCTCCTTCTAATTATAACTGCGAGTAAAGCTTACAGGTATTTTTTAAAACCTTTTAATAGTATTTGAATTTTGAAAATATATCTGTTATTGTTTGTCATCATTAAAAAAAGGGAGATTATTAGCTCAAGGTTTATGATTAATGATTTTGATGATAACTGTATAATATTTCAAAATTCAAATTAGATTTATTTCCTTATATAGGCAATAATATAATTCTTAAAAGGAAATAAAATCATGGAATAATTTCTTTCTTTTCTGTGGGAACCTTCCTTATAGACTTACCTTTTTAAAAATGATTCCATGACATCCAGAAGCATCATACTAATTCGAATAATCAGCTCTAGAAGCCTTGATAGAATGTTCTTCTTAACATCTAAAAGATTTCATTAGAGATGATTTCAAAGATTAAGCAACGACTAGTTAAAGAAAATGTCTACTTAAGGAAGAGCCATTGCTTTTGTGAAAATAGATTAGACTATTGAATTACATCAAAAGCATCAATACTCTTGAAATTCATATTCTTATCTAATCTCTTATCCTTTAGAAAGTGAAATATTTTCTGAGAGAGATCATTGAAGCTCATATCGATTAAATTACATTTTCACCTGTTGAGAGCTTGTAGAGACTAGCTAAATACTACTAGTTTGGAAGGTTGGAGAATTTTGAAAAATATGTCCTCTTGAGCTTGAAGAGACTCATCAAATTACTACTTGAGATTTTAGTGAAACACTCAAGTTGGATACTTGGGGACTGAATATAGGCTTGGGTTATAAGTTACACCAGTATAAATAAACTACGTCATTCCTCTCTCTCTTTAACTTTTAAAATTCTGCAGTATTGTTTGTCTTTTTATTTTTACAAGAGGCTTCTTCACTTTTTAATAGGTTCCTTCTATTTTTCAACTTATAAGAGGTTCCTTTCAGTTTTAATAGGATGCTTCTATTTTAAATTGTTTTAACAAGATTTATCGTTTAGCAACCTTAGATCATCTAATAGACTCCTGTCATTTTGTTGGCACCCGAGTCTCATTGCCTATTTTAAGGCTCTAACTTCCCCTAAAAATTTCATACTTCAGACATTTTCAACGTTTGCATTGACGGGTTCATCGCAGCAGAAGTCTCCTCTCTTGTAGTTCGCCGCAATGAACTTTTACACTTTGTCGTAGCGAAATCCTAAGCTCTAGCGCTCTTACCCTTCGGGAAAGGTTTGTCGCAACGTACTGTGGGCCTCGCCGCGGCGAAACCCTTGAACAAGACCTAGACAACCAACCTCGAAAACTAATATTCAACCTATATAATTCTTTCAACACAACCATTGTAACAAAGCAATTAACTATGAACGTATACAAGCAAAACTTTTTCAATTCATTATTTCATTACTAAAGTAAAGGAATTTGAAAAACTTAATTTACATAACAAAAGCCACACCGCTAGCTTATTACAGAATACAAAATGCATATGATACAATTGAATGCGTATGCTTAATATGATTCTAAATACCCAAAAGTTTCTGAACAAACTTAATTACAAAAGTCTCTATTCTTAATGTTTGCCAAACTTTGCAAGGATCATTGCTGATCTACTTTTTTTGCACCTGCGGAGTGGAAGGGAATGGGGTCAGCTGCGAAGCTGAGTAGCTTATATGTTTATAGCCATTGGCAACGAGCCACACAATCAAACATGTATATACTTCATATATTCATAACATCTACATCTCATTGGGCTAGCAATTCAGTCATTCACAACTCAAATTCACAACTTGTAGTTCAACATATCATCACATAGAACATGTCAAGTGTAATTAATCATCAAAACATAACACTCAATCTTATAGCATAACTTGACAAATCAAAATGCAAATGTACAAACAAATGGCTCAAGAGTTCTGTGGAACCAAACTAATAAACCAAAGTTTATACCGTGAACAAAATGAGTCCGATTTTTCAAGATCTCGTAGCCTCAAGCGGGTAGCTGGGAGAAGGCTGTCTGTCAACGTGCACGTGACTAACGAAACGTTCCTCTCTTGCCCAAACACAATCAAATTTATGCTCAATTCATTTCCATACATTTTTCATATCTCATGCTTTCTCATCTTTTCGTTCATACAAAAAGCCATTCGTCTTTCATGACATGACATGATAATGAATCATCATACATTTTTCAACAATCATATTCATTCAATTTAAGCAATTTAGCACATATTCACACATAAGACAATTAGCTCATTTTACACAACAATTATAAACATATTACCTACCTTATTTCGCTTGAAAATCCAAGTTCAATGTTGTCTTTCCTCTTTTTCTTGGACCAGGTTTGCTTGGTTTCCTATAACAAACCAAGTTATCATTTAGACAACATTCAAAGGAAATTCATAACGCTTCAATAATCAAAATGTTAAAATTGAACTATAATCTTTTCAAAACCTAGACTTTTGGGTCAACTTTTGCATGACCATTATGATTAGGTAAATGAAGAAATTTTATAACACTTCCTTCTAGAAAAATGTTCTTCATTGTCTTAAGTTTCCAATGACACTAAAATCATTCAATTTGGTTTAGTAATCCAAAAGTTATACTCCAAACATTTTCGGACTGCTCTTATACTAAAATAATATTCTATGCTTAAGTTCCTTCCAAAAATTCATATCCTTAGAGACTGAATTTAAACTTAATTTCTTCCTACAACTTGTAGCCCTATACCTCTAGTTTACTCCAAATTAAAAATCACTCCATTTGGATAACTATGCAAAACGTTATGCTCAAAGTACCAAAGCATATTTGGTGTTGGAAAGTTTGCCGCGGTGAATCAAAAAAAAGTTCATCATGGCGAACTTTTCCAGAAAGGAAAAATTTGCCCGAAATCTTACAAGTTGGTCGCGATGAACCCCTGAGTTGGCCGTGGAGAACTTCATCCTTCTAGTTGACAGCGGCAAACTTTGACAGAAGCATACACAGAACATGAACATTTTCCGGATTTTAACTTCCAATCTTTCACATATAATCCATCTTAAACCTAAACCATCTCTTCTACTTTATTTTCAACTCCATTTCAACCCAAAATGATTCATAATTACATCATAATCTATCTATGATCATTAACCCTAAAACATTTAAACATTCTCATTTACATCATCTATTCATCATTCACGTTCATTAAACACAAAACACCATTTTATGTTATTTAATCTCTAACAATCATCATAATTGCTTCATTTAACCATTCCCAAAGTTTTCCTAGATTAGAAAGCTCAACTTAGTTTAGAAATCCATAAACATCCATCTAGGGTTTCTCTTCTTTCTTCCTACAAAAACTCATCCTCTTCCTATTTCTTTGTTTTTTACCCAAGTGAGAAGAAAAAATGGTAGAACTTACTTAGAACAAGTTGATTTTCTCTTCTTCTTCTTCTTCTTTCTTTCTTCTCCCACAATCTTCTCTTCTTCTTTCTTCTCCCACGTTTTTCTTTCTTATTCTCTCTTTTCTCACGATTTCTTCCTCCTCTTCTTATTCAAGACAACAATTTTATTGTCCTTCCAAATATACCCCTCATTGGTTTTGCTCTTCCAAATTTGCCCTCCACTTGATGCCCTCTTACTAATTTAGTTCCACTAAACCATATAATAACATCCTACTAATATTGACATAACAATTAACTCCAAAAATTAACCCATCAAAACCTCATAATTAATGTAAATCATGCTTATTCATCAAGAAAAATTCAAGGGCCAACATTTCTCCCCCTCTTAAAAGAACTTTGCCCTTAAAATTCTTATCTAATTGATCAGGAAGGTAAGGTGTTCCTCCGTTTCCCATTTAACTTCATCCCTCGAATAATTTCTTTCAAATGACCATAGCCAATATACTCACTCGGTCTTTCAATCCCTTATTTGGACATTCACTTTCTTAACTAGTTTTTCCACTTCCTATGTCAATATTTCTTAACATACTCACATATATCACATTACGAATCTAGGACATCTTTTATCAGTAGCACTAACTCATAATAACTTTGTACAAACCAATTCATATCAGGCTTAGCTAATCCTTTTTCCTAACCTGAGCACACCTTGTACCTAATGTAAGCATACCTTGGTAAGGGGATACTCTCAGAAACAATTTATCTTTCGCTTAATAATTCACATCACTATAGTGTTAGTACACTTAACTCTTATGTTTAGCTCACTTTACTCCATACCTTCGGTGTTCATCCACCAACTCCTTTATTCTTTATTCTTTTTTTTAATCACTTAATTTCTATTACAGATTCATTTTACTCATCAACAATATCCGTTTTATCAATCCTGACCTTTATCTATTTTAAGGCTTATTCTTTTTAAATGTAAGGGCAGACGAGTCCTTTTGTCATATAATGCCCCATACAATATTCTAATGACATCACTGCGATAATGATTATTATGCTTAAATTCAATCAAAGCTATACATTTATCTCATATTCCTATAAACTCCAAAAATATAAGTTTTAAGTATATCTACAATAATCAAGACCTTTGACAATTCACAAGTGTGGTCATTTGCTTCTACCTCCTTAGCCATCAAATGCTATCTTGGCGTATTCCTACTAGGATGTATAACTTAAGGGTGTTATTTGTGCTTCTCTAACTATTTCTTTGCTAATCATCATTATCAGTACACCTACCTCTTATTTCAATCAAAAAGTATCATTCTTCCTATTCGAACTCAAAATTCGTATTCATTTCCAATTTCTTAGTAAGATTCACAATTTCTGGATCCTCAATTTGGGCTTTGTTCATGTGAAACTGATCTAAATTT
>JANVCQ010052023.1:0-10762 GCA_025531925.1 Erythroxylum plowmanianum
AGTGCAATTTAAACATTAAATGGACAAGAGTTTAGCAAATTATATATCTAAAATTAATATAAAAATGTCCATTAACATGTATAGATGTACAACTTTAATGCAGACACTGAAGCTATATTTTGTTATTTAGATGGAGAAAATTAAACTAGACGAAAAGTTAAACCATATCAGACGAAAGATTAGACAAAAGGTTGCAGTCTAAGACTATTCTCGAATGAATGAGCATGATATTTACTATAGACATCAGATGTAGGTCATTCTTGACGGTTTAAATGAAAATATATAGATATACAACTTTCTTGAAGACACTAATCCGAGATTTTGCTATTTAGATGGAGAAAATTGAACTAACCGAAAAGTTAAACCATATCAAACGAATGATCAGACAAAGGGCTTCAGTCTAAGACCTATTCTCGAACGAATAAGCATAACTTTTTCTATAGATATCGGATGTAGGTCATTATAGACGGTTTAAACGAGAACATATAGATATAGAACTTTCATGAAGACACTGAAGCGAGATTTTGTTATTTAGATGGAAAAAATTGAACTAGACGAAAAGTTAAACCATATCAGATGAAAGTTCATACAAAAGGCTTTAGTCTAAGACCTATTCTCGAACGAATGGGCATAACTTTTTCTATAGACATCGGATGTAGGTCATTCTTCACGGTTTAAAAAAGAACGTATAGATATATGACTATCATGAAGACACTGATGCAAGATTTTGTTATTTAGATGGAGAAAATTGAACTAGACGAAAAGTTAAACCATATCAGACGTTCAGATAGAAGGCTTCAGTCTAATACCTATTCTCGAACGAAAGGGCATAACTTTTTCTATAGACATCGGATGTAGGTCATTCTTGACGGTTTAAAACAGAACGTATAGATATACAACTATCATAAAGATACTGAGGTGAGATTTTGTTATTTAGATAGAGAAAATTGAACAAGACTAAAAGTTAAACCATATCAGACGAAAGGTCATAATAAAGCCTTCAGTCTAAGACCTATTCTCGAACGAATGGGAAAAACTTTTTCTATAGACATCGGATGTAGGTCATTCTTGACTGTTTAAAAGAGAACGTATAGATATACAACTTTCATGAAGATACTGATGCGGGATTTTGTTATTTAGATGGAGAAAATTGAATTAGACGAAAAGTTAAACTATATCAGAAGAAAGTTCAGACAAAAGGCTTCAGTCTAAGACCTATTCTCGAACGAATAGGCATAACTTTTTCTATAGACATCGGATATAGGTCATTCTTGACGGTTTAAAAGAGAACGTATAGATATACAACTATCATGCAGACACTGAAGTGAGATTTTGCTATTTAGATGGAGAAAATTGAACTAAACCAAAAGTTAAACCATATCAGATGAAAGGTCAGACAAAAGACTTCAGTCTAAGACCTATTCTCGAACGAATGTGCATAACTTTTTCTACTGATATCAGATGCAGCTCATTCTTGACGGTTTAAAAGAGAACGTATAGATATACAACTATCATGAACACACTGAAGTGAGATTTTGTTATTTAGATAAAGAAAATTGAACTACAAGAAAAGTTAAACCATATCAGATGAAAGGTCAGACAAAAGGCTTCAGTCTAAGACACATTCTCGAACAAATGAGCATAACTTTTTCTACAGATATCAGATGTAGGTCATTCTTGACGGTTTAAAAGAGAACGTATAGATGTACAACTTTAATGAAGTAGCTGAGGCTATATTTTGTTATTTAGATGGAGAAAATTAAACTAGACGAAAAGTTAAACCATATCAGACGAAAGATCATTCAAAAGGCCTCAGTTTAAGACCTATTGTCGAACGAATGAGCATAACATTTACTATAGACAACGGATGCAGGTCATTATTGACGCTTTAAACAAGGACATATAGATATACAACTTTCATGAAGACACTGATGTGAGATTTTGTTATTTAGATGGAGAAAATTGAACTACACAAAAAGTTAAACCATATCAGACGAAAGATCAGAGAAAAGGCTTCAGTCTAAGACCTATTCTCGAACGAATGGGCATAACTTTTTCTATAGACATCGGATGCAGATAATTCTTGATAGTTTAAAAGCGAACATATAGATATACAACTATCATGAAGACACTGAAGCGAGATTTTGTTATTTAGATGGAGAAAATTGAACTACACCGAAAGTTAAACCATATCTGACGAAAGGTCAGACAAAAGGCTTCAATCTAAGACCTATTCTCAAACGAATAGGCATAACTTTTTCTACAGATATCGGATGTAGGTCTTTCTTGATGGTTTAAAAGAGAACGTATAGATGTACAACTTTAATGAAGACACTAAAGCTGTATTTTGTTATTTAGATGGGGAAAATTACACTAGACCAAAAGTTAAACCATATCAGACAAAATATTAGACAAAAGGCTTCAGTCTAAGACCTATTCTCGAACGAATGAGTATAACATTTACTATAGGCATCGGATGTAGGTCATTCTTGACAGTTTAAACGAGAACATAAAGATATACAACTTTCATGAAGACACTAATGCTAGATTTTGTTATTTAGATGGAGAAAATTGAACTACATGAAAAGTTAAACCATATCAGACGAAAGATCAGACAAAAGGCTTCAGTCTAAGACCTATTCTTGAGCGAATGGACATAACTTTTTCTATAGATATCGAATGTAGGTCATTCTTGACGGTTTAAACGAGAACATATAGATATACAATTTTCATGAAGACACTGAAGCAATATTTTGTTATTTAGATGGAGAAAATTGAACTAGACAAAAAGTTAAAACCATATCAGATGAAAGTTCAGACAAAAGGCTTCAGTCTAAGACCTATTCTCGAATGAATAGGCATAACTTTTTCTCTAGACATCGGATGTAGGTCATTTTTGACTTTTTAAAAGTGAACGTAAAGATATAGAACTATCATGAAGACACTGACGCTAGATTTTGTTAATTAGATAGAGAAAATTGAACTAGACGAAAAGTTAAACCATATCAGACGAAAGGTCAGACAACAGGCTTCTGTCTAAGACCTATTCTCGAACGAATGGGCATAACTTTTTCCATAGATATGAGATGTAGGTTATTCTTGATGGTTTAAAAGAGAACATATAGATATACAACTATCATGAATACACTGAAGCAATATTTTGTTATTTAGATGGATAAAATTGAACTACACAAAAAGTTAAACCATATCAGACAAAAGGTCAGACAAACGGCTTCTGTCTAAGACCTATTCTCGAACGAATGGGCATAACTTTCTCAACAAATATCGGATGTAGGTCATTCTTGATGGTTTAAAAGAAAACGTATAGATGTATAACTTAATGAAGACATTGAAGCTATATTTTGTTATTTAGATGGAGAAAATTAAACTAGACGAAAAGTTAAATCATATCAGACGAAAGATCATACAAAAGGTTTCAGTCTAAGATATATTCTCGAACGAATGAGGATAACATTTTTTATAGACATCAGATGTAGGTCATTTTTGACGGTTTAAAAGAGAACATATAGATATACGACTTTCATGAAGACACTAAAGCAAGATTTTGTTATTTAGATGGAGAAAATTGAACTACACAAAAAGTTAAACCATATCAGACGAAAGATCAGACAAAAGGCTTCAATCTAATACCTATTCTCGAACGAATGCTCTTAACTTTCTCTATAGATATCGGATGTAGTTCATTCTTGACGGTTTAAACGAGAACATATAGACATACAACTTTCATGAAGACACTGAAGCGAGATTTTGTTATTTAGATGGAGAAAATTGAGCTAGACGAAAAGTTAAACCTTATCAGACGAAAGTTCAGACAAAAGGCTTCAGTCTAAGACCTATTATCGAATGAATGGGCATAACATTTTCTATAGGCATCGGATGTAGGTCATTCTTGATGGTGTAAAAGAGAACGTATAGATATACAACTTTAATTAAGACACTGAAGAGAGATTTTGTTATTTAGATGGAGAAAACTGAAGTAGACGAAAAATGAAACCATATCAGACGAAAGGTCAGAATAAAGCCTTCAGCCTAAGACCTATTCTCGAACGAATGGGAATAACTTTTTCTATAGACATCGGATGTAGGTGATTCTTGACGGTTTAAAAGAGAACATATAGATATACAACTTTCATGAAGTCATTGATGCAGGATTTTGTTATTTAGAAGGAGAAAATTGAACTAGATGAAAAGTTAAACCATATCAGAGGGAAAGGTCAGAAAAAAGGTTTCAGTCTAAGACCTATTCTCGAACGAATGAGCATAACTTTTTCTATAGACATCGGATGTAGGTCATTCTTGACGGTTTAAAAGAGAACGTATAGATGTACAACTTTAATGTAGACACTGAAGCTATATTTTGTTATTTAGATGGAGAAAATTAAACTAGACGAAAAATTAAACCATATCAGATGAAAGATTAGACAAAAGGCTTCGGTATAAGACCTATTCTCGAACGAATGAGCATAACATTTACTATAGAAATCGGATGTAGGTCATTATTGACAGTTTAAACAAGAACATATAGATATACAACTTTCATGATGACACTGATGCAAGATTTTGTTATTTAGATGGAGAAAATAGAAGTACACGAAAAGTTAAACCATATCAGACGAAAGATCAGACAAAAGGCTTCAGTCTAAGACCTATTCTCGAATGAATGTGCATAACTTTTTCTACAGATATCAGATGTAGGACATTTTTGATGCTTTAAAAGAGAATATATAGATATACAACTATCATGAAGACATTGAAGCAAGATTTTATTTTTTAGATGGAGAAAATTGAATTACACAAAAAGTTAAACCATATCAGACGAAAGGTCAGACAAAAGGCTTCTGTCTAAGACCTATTCTCGAATGATTGGGCATAAATTTTTCTACAAATATCGGATGTAGGTCATTCTTGACGGTTTAAAAGAGAACGTATAGATGTATAACTTTTATGAAGACACTAAAGCGAGATTTTGTTATTTAGATGGAGAAAATTCAACTACACAAAAAGTTAAACCATATCAGACGAAAGATCAGACAAAAGGATTCAGTCTAAGATCTATTTCTGAACAAATGGGCATAACTTTTTCTATAGACATCGGATGTAGGTCATTCTTGACGGTTTAAAAGAGAAAGTATGGATATACAACTATCATGCAGACACTGAAGTGAGATTTTGTTATTCAGATGGAAAAAATTGAACTACACAAAAAGTTATCAGACGGAAGGTCAGACAAAAGGCTTCAATCTAAGACCTATTCTTGAACGATTGAGCATAACATTTTCTATAGACATCGGATGTAAGTCATTCTTGACTGTTTAAAATAGAACGTATAGATATACAACTATCATGAAGACACTGAAGCGAGATTTTGCTATTTAGATGGACATGAAGGCTTCAATCTAAGACCTATTCTCAAACGAATGGGCATTATTTTTTCTATAGATATCAGATGTAGGTCATTCTAGACGGTTTAAACGAGAACATATAGATATACAACTTTCATGAAGACACTGAAGCGAGATTTTGTTTTTGAGATGGAAAAAATTGATCTAGACGAAAAGTTAAACCATATCAGACGAAAATTCAGACGAAAGGCTTCAGTCTAAGACCTATTCTCGAATGAATGGGCATAACTTTTTCTATAGACATCGGATGTAGGTCATTCTTCACGGTTTAAAAGAGAACGTATAGATATACAACTATCATGAAGACACTGATGCAAGATTTTGTTATTTAGATGGAGAAAATTGAATTAGACGAAAATTTAAACTATATCAGGCGAAAGTTCAGATAAAAGGTTTCAGTCTAATACCTATTCTTGAACGAATGGGCATAACTTTTTTTATAGACATCTGATGTAGGTCATTCTTGACGGTTTAAATGAGAACGTATAGATATACAACTATCATAAAGATACTGAAGTGAGATTTTGTTATTTTAGACGAAAGGTCATAATAAAGCCTTCAGTCTAAGACCTATTCTCAAACGAATGGGAAAAACTTTTTCTATAGACATCGGATGAAGGACATTCTTGACTGTTTAAAAGAGAATGTATAGATATACAACTTTCATGAAGAAATAGATGCGGGATTTTGTTATTTAGATGGAGAAAATTGAACTAGACGAAAAGTTAAACTATACCAGACGAAAGTTCAGACAAAAGGCTTCAATCTAAGACCTATTCTCGAACGAATGGGCGTAACTTTTTCTATAGACACTGAAGTGAGAACGTACAGATAAACAACTATCATGAAGACACTGAAGTGAGATTTTGTTATTTAAATGGAGAAAATTGAACTACACGAAAAGTTAAACCATATCAGATGAAAGGTTCGACAAAAGGCTTCATTCTAAGACCTATTCTCAAACGAATGTGTATAACTTTTTCTGCAGATATCAGATGTAGGTCATTCTTGACGGTTTAAAAGAGAACGTATAGATATACAACTATCATGAAGACACTGAAGTGAGATTTTTTTATTTAGATGCAGAAAATTGAACTACACGAAAAGTTAAACCATATCAAACGAAAGGTCAGAATAAAGCCTTCAGTCTAGGACCTATTCTTGAACGAATGGGCATAACTTTTTCTACAGATATCGAATGTAGGTCATTCTTGACGGTTTAAAATAGAACGTATAGATGTACAACTTTAATGAAGACACTAAAGCTATATTTTGTTATTTAGATGGAGAAAATTAAACTAGACGAAAAGTTAAACCATATCAGACGAAAGATCAGACAAAAGGCTTCAGTCTAAGACCTATTCTCGAACGAATGAGCATAACATTTTCTATAGACATCAGATGTAGGTCATTCTTGACGATTTAAAAGAGAACGTATAGATGTACACCTTTCATGAAGACACTGAAGTGAGATTTTGTTATTTAGATGGAAAAAATTGAACTACACGAAAAGTTAAACCATATTAGACGAAAGATCAGACAAAAGGCTTCAATCTGAGACCTATTCTCGAACGAATGGACATAACTTTTTCTATAGACATCGGATGTAGGTTATTCTTGATGGTTTAAAAGAGAACGTATAGATATACAACTTTCATGAAGACTTTGAAGCGAGATTTTGTTATTTAGATGGAGAAAATTGAACTACACGAAAAGTTAATCCATATCAGACGAAAGGTCAGACAAAAGGCTTCAGTCTATGACCTATTCTCGAACGAATGGGCATAACTTTTTCTATAGATATCAGATGTAGGTCATTCTTCATGGTTTAAAAGAAAACATATAGATATACAGCTTTCATGAAGAAACTGAGGCTAGATATTATTATTTAGATGTAGAAAATTGAACTACACGAAAAGTTAAACCATATCAGACGAAAGTTCAGACAAAATGCTTCAGTCTAAGACCTATTCTCGAATGAATGGACATAACTTTTTCTGTAGACATCGGATGTAGGTCATTCTTGACGGTTTAAATGAGAACATATAGATATACAACTTTCATGAAGACACTGAAGCTATATTTTGTTATTTAGATGGAGAAAATTGAATTAGACGAAAAGTTAAACCCTATCAGACGAAAGATCAGACAAAAGGCTTCAGTCTAAGATCTATTCTCGAATGAATGAGCATAACTTTTTCTATAGACATCAGATGTAGGTCATTCTTGATGGTTTAAAAGACAATGTATAGATATACAACTTTCATGAAGACACTGAGGCGAGATTTTGTTATTTAGATGGAGAAAATTGAACTAGTCTGAAAGTTAAACCATATCGGACGAAAGATCAGACAAAATGCTTCAGTCTAAGACCTATTCTCGAACGAATGGACATAACTTTTTCTATAGATATCGGATATAGGTCATTCTTGACGGTTTAAAAGAGAACGTATAGATATACAACTTTCATGAAGACACTGATGCTAGATTTTGTTATTTAGACGGAGAAAATTGAACTAGACAAAAAGTTAAACCATATCAGATGAAAGTTCAAACAAAAGGCTTCAGTATAAGATCTATTCTTGAACGAATGGGCATAACTTTTTCTATCGACATCGGATGTAGGTCATTCTTGGCGGTTTAAAAGAAAGCGTATAGATATTCAACTATCATGAAGACATTGATGTGAGATTTTGTTATTTAGATGGATAAAATTGAACTACACGAAAAGTTAAACTATATCAGATGAAAGGTCAAAAAAAAGGTTTCAGTCTAAGACCTATTCTCGAATGAATGGGCATAACTTTTGCTACAGATATCAGATGTAGGTCATTCTTGATGGTTTAAAAGAGAACGTATAGATATACAACTATCATGAAGACACTGAAGCGAGATTTTGTTATTTAGATGGAGAAAATTGAACTACATGAAAAGTTAAACCATATCAGATGAAAGGTCAGACAAAAGGCTTCAGTCTAAGACCTATTCTCGAACGAATGGGCATAACTTTTTCTACAGATATTGGATGTAGGTAATTCTTGACGGTTTAAAAGAGAACGTATAGATGTACAACTTTAATGAAGACACTAAAGCTATATTTTGTTATTTAGATGAAGAAAATTAAAGTAGACAAAAAGTTTAACCATATTAGACGAAAGATCAGACAAAAGGCTTCAGTCTAAGACCTATTCTCGAACGAATGAGGATAACATTTACTATAGACTTCAGATGTAGGTCATTATTGACGGTTTAAACAAGAACATATAGATATACAACTTTCATGAAGACACTGAAGCGAGATTTTGTTATTTAGATGGAGAAAATTAAACTACACGAAAAGTTAAACCATATCAGATGAAAGATCAGACAAAAGGCTACAGTCTAAGACCTATTCTCGAATGAATGTGCATAACTTTTTCTATAGATATCGGATGTTGGACATTCTTGACGGTTTAAACGAGAACATATAGATATACAATTTTCATCAAGACACTGAAGCGACATTTTGTTATTTAGATGGTGAAAATTGAACTATACGAAAAGTTAAACCATATCAGATGAAAGATCAGACAAAATGATTCAGTCTAAGACCTATTCTTGAACGAATTAGCATAACGTCTTCCATAGACATCGGATGTAGGTCATTATTGATGGATTAAAGGCGAACGTATAGATGTACAACTTTCATGAAGACACTGAAATGAGATTTTGTTATTTAGATAGAGAAAATTGAACGACATGAAAATGTAAACCATATCAGATGAAAGTTCAGATAAAAGACTTCAGTCTAAGACCTATTCTCGAACGAATGGGCATAACTTTTTCAATAGGCATCAGATGTAGGTCATTCTTGATGGTTTAAAAGAGAACATATAGATATACAACTTTCATGAACACACTGAAGCGACATTTTGTTATTTAGATGGAGAAAATTGAACTAGACGAAAAGTTAATCAATATCAAATGAAAGGTCAGACAAAAGGCTTCTGTCTAAGACCTATTCTCGAACGAATGGGCTTAACTTTTTCTATAGACATCGGATGTAGGTCATTCTTGACGGTTTAAAAGAGAATGTATAGATATACAACTTTCATGAAGACAATGACGCGAGATTTTGTTATTTAGATGGAGAAAATTGAACTACACAAAAAGTTAAACCATATCAGACGAAAGATCAGACAAAAGGCTTCAGTTTAAGACCTATTCTTGAACGAATGGACATAATTTTTTCTACAGATATCGGATATAGACCATTCTTGATGGTTTAAAAGAGAACGTATAGATATACAACTGTCATGAAGACACTGAAGCGAGATTTTGTTATTTAGATGGAGAAAATTGAACTACACAAAAAGTTAAACCATATCAGACGAAAGGTCAGACAAAAAGCTTCAGGCTAAGACCTGTTCTCGAACGAATGAGCATAACATTTTCTATAGACATCGGATGTAGGTCATTCTTGACTGTTTAAACCAGAACATATAGAAATACAACTTTCATGAAGACACTGAAGCTATATTTTGTTATTTAGATGTAGAAAATTGAACTAGACGAAAAGTTAAACCATATCAGACGAAAGATCAGACAAAAGGCTTCAGTCTAAGACCTATTCTCTAACGAATGGGCATAAATTTTTCTATAGACATCGGATGTAGGTTATTCTTGACGGTTTAAATGAGAACATATAGATATAAAACTTTCATCAAGACACTGAAGCGAGATTTTGTTATTTACATGGAGAAAATTGAACTACACGAAAAGTTAAACCATATCACACGAAAGGTCAGACAAAAGGCTTCAGTCTAAGAACTATTCTCGAACGAATGGGCATAACTTTTTCTGCAGATATCAATTGTAGGTCATTCTTGACGATTTAAAAGAGAACGTATAGATATACAACTATCATGAAGACACTGAAATGAGATTTTGTTATTTAGATGGAGAAAATTGAACTACACAAAAAGTTAAACCATATCAGACAAAAGGTCAAACAAAAGGCTTCAGTCTAAGACCTATTCTCGAACGAATGGGCATAAATTTTTCTACAGATATCAGATGTAGGTCATTCTTGACGGTTTAAAAGAGAACGTATAGATGTACAACTTTAATCAAGACACTGAAGCTATATTTTGTTATTTAGATGGAGAAAATTAAACTACACGCAAAGTTAATCCATATCAGACGAAAGATAAAAAAAAAGGCTTCAGCGACACTGAAGCGAGATTTTGTTATTTAGATGGAGAAAATTGAACTACACAAATAGTTAAACCATATCAGACGAAAGATTAGACAAAAGGCTTCATTCTAAGACCTATTCTCTAACGAATCGGCATAACTTT
>JANVCQ010052131.1:0-10755 GCA_025531925.1 Erythroxylum plowmanianum
ACACGTCCTCTACCTGCAATGCCTCATCCACCACAACCTCGACCACCAGAAAACCACCAATCTAGGTATCCATTGATTTGGAAACAATCTTTCATCAGATGCCTATTCTTCTTACAATGAGAACACACCAACGACGACCTCTCTCCTTTAGTTGCTACTTGGGTAGCCAATGGCGTCAATTGTGGCGGTGGAGGTGCTTGAATAGTGAACCCAACAGCCTCCACCCTCTCCTCTCTTTCCCTTGCAACCTGCTTGTGTCTCTCCTCTTAGGTCACAAGGAAATAAGCCGTACTCAATATGGGCAACAGGTCCGTACTTAGAATATTTGTACCAACCTGTCATATAGGGTCGTGTCTAGCCCCATCAAGAATTCATGAACTTTTTCCTTCTTTCGTTGTTCAAGAAGTTCTTTTGGGAGATTGCAAGTGCATCATTCGCATCGACAAATTGGAATGCTCGTATAACAGGGAAGCTCCTCCCACACCACCTTCAATTTCTTAAAGTAAGTGGCGATAGAGAGGCCTTTTGATTTGCAATTGGACATCTCCTCCTTAAGTTGGTGTACATGCATAATGTTCCCAATTGAAAACTGCTCATTTAGATCATCCCACAAATCCTTGACACAGTCCATGTCAATCAACATATAGCGTAAGGTTAGATCAATCGAGATCATCATCCAGTGGACAAGCATTGAATTGATGCTCCATCAATCATCAATCTCTGTCGATTCGTCATCTGGCTTAACAATTGTGTCATCAATAAAAACCACCTTTGCATTTGGCCTTAAAGACGGTCTTCATCGCCTTTGCCCATTCATCATAATTCGATTCATCTTTAAGAACAATTCTGCATATAGTCACCCCTGGATTGTCCCCCGGATTGAAAAAAGAACTTTTTATTTCTGCTGAATTTAAGATTACATGACTGTATGTATATATATACAAAAACAAAAGGACACTTGTGGCAACCAATCATCTGTACACAATCTTTCTTTTTCTTGATGTAACAGAATTCTGTTTTTGGCAAGATGTAGAACACTCGTGAACATTTGCTGCTTCTAGAATATACTTGTATTTGGGTTTGTGATGCTCACTGTTGTTTTGATCTGGGCCCGTATACTTCTTATTATCTCTTACATCCCCTCTCAAACTCAACTCCTGTGAAGACAAGAGATTGAGTTTTGTACAGAGAGATGAATGTCTTAATGCAACCATTGGTTTTGTAAACAAATCTGCTAGCTGATCATCAGAGGGGACATACTTGACTTCCATGACTCCAACTGCAATTTTATCCCGCAAGAAGTGCACATTAATTTCGATATGCTTTGTTCGTGCATGGAAGACCGGATTTTGTGCGAGAGCTCGAGCACCATTGTTATCACACCACAAGGTGGGCCTATGTGAAGGAGAGAAACCAATTTCCCAAAGAAAAGAAGTCAGCTAAATAACTTCCGCTGATAATTGTGATAACACACGATATTCTGCTTCTGTACTGGATTTAGTTACCACATGTTGTTTCTTAGAGCTCCAGTAGATGAGATTCCCCCCTTAAGAAGACGCATCCTGCAGAAGTCGACTTCCGATCATCAATGGAGCTTGCCCAATCAGAGTCACAGTATGTATTGATTTGGAAAGGAAGGTGGGAAGGTTTAAACATCAATCCATAGTCAACTGTGCCACGTAAGTAATGTAGAACCCTTTTTACAGCAATCCAATGGGGCTGAAGAGGATGAGTTTGAAACTGACTTAATTTATTAACTATGTAACAAATGTCAGGACGAGTGGGACACAGATATTGATGACCTCCAAGAAGACTGCGATACAAAGATGGATTATCAAATGGAGTTCCATCATAAAGAGATAATTCCACACTCAGAGAGATGGGAGTGGAGCAAGGTTTTGAGGTAGCCATATTTGCTTTGACAAGTAAGTCTTCGACGTACTTCTTTTATGAGAGAAAGAGACTTGTTGATGATCGTTGCACCTCAAAGCTTAAGAAATAGTGAATAAGACCCAATGTCTTTAAGGCAAATTAGTTGTGGAGTTTCTAAATAACAGTCTGAATCATATCTGAATGATTGTCAGTAACCAAAATATCATCAACGTACACAAGCAGCAGAGTTAGGAGCCCATGTTGATTGAAGTAAAAAAGTGAAGTGTCGCTTTTAGAAATTTGGAAACCCCATTTATTGAGAGCAAGCTTGAGAGTATGAAACCAAGCTCGGGGAGCTTGTTTTAATCCATATAGAGCCTTTAAGAGTTTGCACACATAGGATGGATACTGTTGATTGACAAAACCTTGTGGTTGATTTACGTAAACTTCATCTTGTAAAGCACCATTCAAAAATGTGTTGTTCACATCAAATTGTTGAATATCCCAACCAAAAGAGACAACAAGAGATATAATTACCTTTATAGATGATGCTTTAACAACTGGGAATAGGTTTCATGGAAATCAATTCCTGGATTCTGATTGAACCAATTTGCAACAAGCCTGGCTTTGTGCTTAGCTATGGAGCCATCTGGATTGTATTTCACACGAAATACCCACTTTGTGCCCAAAACATTGAAATTGGGCTGACTTGGTACCAACGTCCAGGTTTGGTTCTTATGTAATGCTTGTATTTCTTCTTCCATAGCCATTCACCATGTAGGATGTAATAACGCTTCTTTTACTATGGTTGGTGTGGGATATGGGGATGTTATACCTGCTGAGTAAACTTTGGGTTTTGAAATACCAGCCTTTAATCTGGTGATCATAGGATGAGTGTTTAGTGTATGATAAGGGCGAACAGTAGGGTGCATGTTTGGTGTATGATGAGGGTGAACAGTAGGATGAGTGTTTAGAGAGGAAGTAGAGAGAGAGGAATTTACCTGATGATGAGTGTGTTCTGAGTCATTGCCAAGAGATTGTTGCTGAGGCAGAGAAGCAGGGGGAGGAACCTATACAAGTCGTAAGATAGAAAGAGGAAGTGTAGAAGAAGATGTATGAGGTGGTGTTGATGTTTGTTTAGATAGAAAAAGGACCAGAAAAGGATATTCTGCTTCATTAAAAATAACATGGCGAGAGACATAGATTTGGCCATTGCTGTTAAGACATATATATCCTTTATGGATAGCACTATAGCCAATAAACACACATTTAGTGGTATGATAATTGAGCTTGTGAGGAGAATAATATCGTAAATATGGATAACAACTGCAACCAAAAGCTTTTAAGAATGTGTAATTAGGTTTCTTTTGATATAGCTTTTCAAATGGTGAAATATTTTGTAGTACGGGACTTGGCAAAGAATTGATAAGGAGGGTTGCAGTTGAGAAGGCTTCAAGCCAAAAACTTAGAGGCATCTTGGCATAGGCTAGGAGGGTAAGACCCATTTCTATCACATGTCTGTGTTTTCGTTCAGAAACATCATTTTGTTGGTGTGTGCAAGGGCATGAAAAATGAGGTAGAATACCTTGCTGAGCAAGAAATGGAAGAAAAGCTTTGTATTCACCTCCATTATCGATTTGAAAGGCTTTAATTGGTAAGTTAAATTGTTTTTCAACTTGAGTTTTAAATGTCGAAAAAGCATCAAATTTTCGTTTGAGAGGATAAAGCCATGAAAAAAGAGAAAAACCATATATAAAATGGATATAGTATTGATGGCCTGCGGATGATAAGTATGGTGAAGGGCCCCAAATATTTGAATATATAATCTCTAGAGGTTTAGTGACAGATATAGAATGAGATGCAAATGGTAGTTGATGATGTTTACCAAGTTTACGTGAATCACAAAACTTGATTAACGAAGACTGAAATTTAAAACCCAATGACTTAAAGAGAGATGACAGCACTGCATTGGAAGGATGTCCGAGTCTGGCATGCCATTGATTAGGAGTTACGGAAGCAGTGAAAAGAGAAGAAAATGCAAAACTGGGAGAGGATGAGTTGTGGAGAGAAGAGCTTTAAGATGTAGAGTTAAGACTGTAAAGGCCATCCCTCATGACTCCCTGCACCAGGCACCAGCACCATCCCTGTAGCTTTGTCCTTGAAAACACGATTATCATTAGAAAATTCAATTGTGATATTATTATCCTTGGTTAACTAGGAAATACTAAGCAGATTTTTAGTGATAGAGGGAACATGTAAAGTGATTGAGTTTAAGAGAATGATTATGAGGATGTAAATGAAGCGTAGTAGATCCAACATGAGCAATAGGCAAAAGAGTACCATTACCAACAGCCCGTTGTTCTTTTCCATCAAAATCTGTACTAATGGTGAGATGATGAGCATCTGGGGTAATATGATTCGTTGTGTTATTGGGAGCAGGAGGTCTCCAGGTAGACTGATTTCCTTACCAGTGATAGTCAAAACGTTTGTTACATTGTTAAGCATGGTGGTTTGGGTTTTGACAGATTTGGTAGAACAGACGACCTCTACCTTCTCGACCACGACCTCCATGACCACCCCTAAAGTTAGATTGGCCACCATTTGGAGTAGGAGGGCGGGTTTGACCAGAATATTGAGCATATTGAGCAGAAGGAGTGATGCCAGTGGGAGTAGGGAGTATTCCAGAGGTTTGAACAGGTGGATTTAATTAATCAAGACGAGTTTCATGCATCATTAATGCATATTGTGTATCTTGAAGAGTAAAGTGATGCAATATTTCTTAGTAAAACCACCACAACGTCATATTCATGGCCAAGTCCACTTAGCGCACTCATAAATAACTCTTGCTCAGAGACTTTGTGACCAGCAACAAGCAGAGAATCACCAATCGTCTTAATTTGTTGAAAATAGTCTGAAATAAATAACGAACCTTTATCAATAGATGATAGTTGTTTTAATTGGAGGACCCTCACCATGGAAGTCTGCGCATATAGCTTCTCAAGGAGTTGCCTTGTCTCATGTGATGTAGTACAGTGATTCACGAGACTAATAACATCCTCACCAATGGTAGAGAAAAGCCAACACAACAGCAATTGATTAGATTTCCGCCAGACACGATATGCAGGGTTAGGAGTGGAAGATGCAGAAGAATCAGAAATAAACTGATCTGGAATTATGTAAGTTGATGAGATGTAATCTTCTAATTCCAATGCTCTTATAGTAGTTATGACTTATGCTTTCCAATTCACATAGTTTTTTCAGATCAAGCTTGATAGGGAGGTTGAAATTCAAGGTTTTGGCTAAAGTAGAAAAGTTAAATGTGTTTTCAAGTGAAGAGGCAGAGAGGATATGAGCAGTTGAAGAAGAAGAAGAAGAATTAGCCATTTTGACGTATGTCTCTAAAGCTCTGATACTATGAAAGAGGAACTTTTTATTTCTGTTTTACGTAAGATTACATGACTGTATGTATATATATACAAAAACAAAAGGACACTTGTGGCAACCAATCATCTGTACACAACATTTCTTTTTCTTGATGTAACAGAATTTTGTTTTTAGCAGGATGTAGAACATTCGAGAATATTTGTTGCTTTTAGAATATACTTGTATTTGGGATTGTGATGTTCACTGTTGTTTTGATCTGAACCTGTATACTTCTTATTATTTCTATCACAGATGAAGGTAGTATGGTGTGTTTTGGACTTCTTCTCCTCGCCATCCTTCAATTTCCCATCATCATTGACTATTTTCTCTCTGTTTTAACGTTTAGGTTTTCGATGCCAAAAACCTGCGGTGACTTTAATACCATAAAGAATTGTTGAGGGGAAAAGTCTTCTCGTGTTTTCTTAATAAGCAGTAATAGATACACACGTTTATAAGACACTCACTTAACTTAGCCTACAAGACTAAACTATGTACATAAAATGGATTAAGCTAATTTATTTATGAAGATTAGACATAATCTTTAAGGTTATTCTTTAATTTAATTGTATTTAAAAAATAAATTATTGTTAATAAACTAAAATTAACTACACAGTAATTTAAGAATCATATTTACTACGACTTCTTAACGAGTCATATCCAAAACGGTAAAATTTGCATTTAAATTAAAAAGATGAGATAAAATCATAAAAATGAAGTTCACGCATGTTACGTAATACACACTCAGATAAGCCATTTCAAGAAATAAGGCAATAAACGAGGATCGAAATGAGGCAACAGACATAGGTACCTGAGTATTTACTATTGCATATAGCTCATACATATAAGGTAGCTTGTCTACCTTCAACGTCCAGTGACTCTGAGTTTAGTGACTCTGAGTTTATCCTCTATTAATCCATTCGTCAAAATAAATAAATAAATATGATTTGTATATAATTAATATGATTAATTATAAAAAAATCTCAATTTTTTAATTTTTAATTTTAAATCAAAAACTTTTGTAAATAGTATTAAAATATTCTATATTTTTTTTGTAACAAGAATAATGAGATGTTAAAATCTTTGTTAATATGACTACCTTAAATTAGTATTTTTACTACGTAATTACTAAATATTATATTTATAAAAGGGTGTATAATTGTTTTAAGTTTTTAAAATATTTTTAATTTATTAAATAATAAAATTTATACCTGTTATAAATATAATGTATAACAATTATATAGTAAAAATATTAAGTTGATATAATTTGCTATGTAATCTATATTAACAAAAAAATTAATATCAAATTATTTTATTAAAAATTAAAAATATTTTAATATCAAAGTTTTAAGATAAATTTAATATACAAAATTGAATAATATTTGATAATATTTTTACCATTAGCCTACTCCATATGATTATCAACTTAGTCAATTCAATTGTAAAAATCTTGAACCATTTAACTTTTTTTATCAACTTAGTCAATTCAATTGTAAAAATCTTGAACCATTTAACTTTTTTTGTTTGGTTTTTAACTTTTAGGCTAGATTTATTTTAACAATTTTTGTTTTAAAAAATTTAACAATTTAGTAATCAATAAGTCAACTTTTGCTAATTAATAAAATTTTATAAATTAATTAATTTTTATTTAAAATATTCTTTTTTATTTAATTTTAATTTTTATAAATAAAACTAATTTTTAATTATATTTTAATTTTTTAATTATGTTTAATTTTTAAATATAACGACAATTTTAAATGGGTCTTGCTGTACAATTTTGTAACATCACATTTCCTGTCTGACACGAAAGCACCGGCAAACATCTAATTGTTGTAAGCACATTTCTCAGCTTAACACTTTGGCTCCAACACTACCAGTTGACTTTTTTCATAGGTACACATCTGAACTGTGATTTCTGTAGCAAGTTTTGGATGAGCGCCCTGCCCAAAATATTAAAGGGTTTATAAGTGATAAGGGTAAATTATTTAAATAATTAGTTCTAGTTATTTCAGTAATAGTTGAGCCAAGCTCAATTATTGTTAATGGACTCTACACTTTGCTCATATTAAAAAAATTTATATAGTATCAGAGCAAATTTGGTTCGGATTATTAATTTATCGATTATCCGTCTGGATGTCTAGTCCTAGCAGCTCGATCCGATTATCGTTGTGCTTATTTTACGTGATAACTGAATATTCAGTCCAAGTTGTACTTGAGGATGAGTGTTAAGGTATCTCATATTAACTAAAGGTGAAAATATTAAAGAGTTTATAAATAATAAGAATTAATTATTTAAATAACTATTTCTAATTATTTCAGGAACGGTTGACCCTAGACCAATTATTGTTAGTACGATATTAACAACCTGTTTGGAACCAGTGAATTGAATTCAATTCACCTGTTTGAAACAGAAAAACAAAGATGAATTGAATTCATATGTATAATTGAAACCCACTGCTCCTTATAAATTCAATTCAACCAGCAACCCACGTGAATTCAATTACAAATGACTGCTACTCTTCTTTTTAAACATTGAAATTGGAGTCTTCCAATAATACCCGCGCAATACTCTTCAACACAATAACCCTATCACTACAATAATACCCACAACCACTCTTCTCCCATTTGACTACCCACGCAACAGCAATAATACCCATGTAACAGCAGCCACTCCTCTTCACGCGGCCACCCTCAACTCAGCCACTCCTCTTCACACAGCCACTCCTCAACAGCAGCCACTCTTCTCCCATCTCACGCAGCCACTCCTTCGACAAGTTTGTGTATTAATTTCCTATTCTGCGGATTGGGCTTCCGGGAGAAATTAGGTCGTGGGTTTTTGAAGGGAAATTTCGTATTCGTATATACTTGGACTCAACATTTTTTACACTAGATGATCATATCATATATGTATGTGAATACTTCTGTCTCGTTACATGTATCATTGTGATGGTATTTATGTCTAATTATTGAATAATGTGGTAGTCTTATGAATGAATCTCTGTAGTGGGTTATCACTTTTTGGTTTAAAAAAGAAAATGGTTTATAGAGGCACACGATACATTTTTTTCTAAGTTCTTCTGCCCTAAACCGCCACAACAACACCTGTATTTGTCAAAATTTGGGTAACAAAAACAGTTACTCTAGCATTGTTAACAATTTGTTTTGTATCATTTAAGAACAAGACTATCGACTTTTGTCCTGTATGGCTTCCTCTCATGGCTAGTAGATATAGCTATGGCAGTGTCTTATACAAATTTGTCTAATAGTCCACTTGCAAACAAAATTTATAGATTGGACCATGTGTTGATGAGTTCAATTGGGACATTTTCACTTTTTCTGCTTGATGATGAATAGTATATGTTACCTCATTCGTGAAAACAGGGACCAAAATTTGAAGAAAAAAGGGTACATAAAGGCATAATCATGTTATAGTTGTAAGTTTCTTGACCAGTTTGAGGAAAAAGTGACTTTAATACCATGAACAAACTCAGGATTCAGCAATACTAATAATGCATTCTTAGGTAACTTTCCTTTTGATTCATTAAGAAGAAATTTTTATTTCCAGTGAATTTTAGGTAAAGTGAGTACAACAATAATTGGCTCTAGCTTATACTGAAGACTAATGAAAGCATTTATAGTTACAAAATGGCCATACGACCAATATTCTTTAACATAGTGATAGCTTTAAGAGCTATTTGCAAATTATTTTCTCACTAGATAACAATGGGATTATAATTATAGAAGAACCTATGATTAAATATGAAATGGTTAACTATTTTGAAAATCTGCTAGGCAAAAGAAGGTCCCCTATTTATAATCTTCATAATTTAGAGCTCCTGATCAATCCAAGAGTACTGGAAGATGGCATAAATTGTGATTTAGAAATCAAAATTCTATTTGGCTTCCACTCTATGAAATCCTTAGGTCTTGATGATTTTTACAGCTAAATTCTTCAATAATCACTGCATATTATTAATGCAGTCTATGTATTATTGTTTAGAGTTTCTTTTTAGGGCGTAGAATTTTCAAAGGGATTAATTGTATTTTTTTCACTCTTATCCCTTAAATATCCATCCTTCCTCCATCTTTGATTATAAACAATTTTTTTTTGTTGTAATACTGTTTATATGTTAATCTCCAAAATCTTAGTCAACATAATTAAACAAACCTCGCTTAACATTAATATCAATTCCTCTTAATCTTCTTTCATTTGGGGTAGATTCTTAGGTGATAACATTTTCATTGATGAAGATAGAGATTACCATATATTTATTAATCACCTTAGTTTTGCTTTTAAAATTGGTATAAGGAAAACCTTTGATTTTATCTTAATCAAATTCCTCCAACTCATGGTCCAAACCAGTATATGCATTATCCAAAAACTTTTTCAGTAATTATAAAAGTGATCCATCTTTCTAGATGATTATTATGATGAATACCATTCTCTTATGTATTTATGAAATTCTTGGTTTCATTGAAAATTTGAAGATGTCCTGTTCCATTTCTTTCTTTTTGAAGATGTGAACGTGTCATAGGAGTATAAATTGATATGTCAATATATTTTTCTACTTGTATTGTGACAATAAATAAAATTTAAATACAGGTGATATGAGAAGATTTGAAATAAATGCTCTACTTGCTATGGTAGCTTATGTGGGTTATTTGGTTTGCTTGAGACATATATATCAATATATATGTCGAGCTAATAGACAACAAGTGCATCCAAAAAGAGGTCATAGAGAAATTATACGTCAAGAATTACTAACCGCAATAGAGATACATTATAATCCACGTAGCATTTTACGCATAAGTTATGATGCATTTATTCGCTTATATTCAATTTTTCGTGGAAGGGGACTGCTAAGAGATAACCAATATAGTTTGGTTGAGGAACAAGTTGGAACATTTTTACATATTTTAAGTGATAGAGCTAGCACTCGTTCCGACAATCTACTAGAACAATTAGTCATCACTTCTACCAAGTACTCAGAGCAATAATTATCCTCGAGGATCAATTTTTGGTTCAACCAAATGGTTTGGTTGTCCCTCCCGAAATAATTAATGGCAGAGGAAGATTTTATCCATATTTTCAGGTTTTTTTTAAAAATAATTTATATACAAAAACATACTTTTTATTAATAAATTTTGTTAATACATTTTATGGACTTTTTAGAATTGTATTGGTGTTCTTGATGGAACATATATCAAAGAAAAAGTTTCAAAGGAAAATATATCAAAGTACAGAGAAAGGAAGAGTTATCCTACAATGAATGTCTTGATTGCGTGCACTTTTGACTTGAAATTTACATACGTCTTACCTGGATGGGAAGGTTCAGCCTTAGGTTCAAGAATTTTAGATAATGCATCAGCTAGAGAAGATAAGCTTATTGTTCCTCAAGGTATCTTTTAGTTGAAGATTATTAAATTCCATATTATATACAAAAAGTGTTATTGTCAATAAGC
>JANVCQ010052141.1:0-10752 GCA_025531925.1 Erythroxylum plowmanianum
CAAGAGTGGGAATATATTGTATTTGATTTGCTTTAGTTCGAATAAAGATGAGTATAAAGAAAAGAAAAGAAAGAAAAAAAAAATTATACCGGATTTTGGAATAGTCTAGGTTTCCAATGCGATCGTTCGTTTCCTTTGATTATTGTTCTCGGATGTCGGAATGTGTTTCAGTTCGTTTGATTCAGTTCGCCTATTTCACTTCCATTTCGTTATTCTGTTTCGATTTGAATATTCGTTTCGCTTCCGATTCTTTTGCTTTTTGATTCGAGTTCATTTTTGCTATTGGCTTCCGCATTTTGCCATTCGCCTCATTCTTTTCGTTCCGCTCTTCGTTTTTCGGTTGGGATCCGGTGTTCCGGATCGGGTCCCAACATATATATATATATATATATATATACTTAGAAAAAAAAACAAAGAGGATGTCGCGGATGTGACTTAACAAGTCACAACCGTGAAGTCACACCCATGAAGGAACATCACGGTTGTGACTTCTTAAGTCACACCCGTGAATGAGAGTCACAGGGTGTGACTAAAGATGTCACACTTGTGACATACACCTTCTCAAATTTTAAAAACCACGTTCACGTATTAATCCACCGATGTATATTTAAAATTTCACTCCATTTTTTAATTTGTAATTTATGTATAATTAACTTACTGATATATATAATTAACTTACTGATTTAATTATAGTTGCGAAATGTTAACTACTCAGATAATTCTCTCCCACGCCTAGATCTTAACTTAGATTTTATCTCCTGAGAGAAGGAAAATCCATACCAAATTGATTTATTAATTAAATAATTGTGAACGAATATAAACTTGATTAGCTTATTCTCATTTTACCGCTAATCTTAATGTTTCATCACTATTATTTCTAAATAAACTTTAACATAGTCACACCAGTGATTGATGAAAATTTAAGGATTCACAACACTCACACCCATGACTGATCATGTCAAAGTCACAAGTGTGAGTTAAATAAGTCACACCCGTGATTGATCATGTTAACCTATCAACTAACATAAACATTCAACAAAAACTTCCACAACAAAAACAGAAACACTACATAAACATCGAAACCCACAATTATATAATAAAGTCAAGCTATTCAAAAATCAAAATTTTCTACTCACGCAATAAACATTCACAGTACATGTATAAGCATTGTTTTTTTCTCTTCTTAACAATGGCATGCCATCTCTATCCTTCTCTTTCCTTATCTTCTTCTTCTTCACACAATCCTCTTTATCAACAATTACATTAAGAACATCGAAGTCAATTTCTCAACCCTCGAATTTTGTCTCCTCTTTCTTCTTCCAATTTTGTCTTCTCTTTGTTGTCCTTTTTTCTTTGCAAGAACATTCTTAAAGAGAATTAATAATATTCAGTTATCAACAATTACATCAAATTAAGATAAGAAAAAGAAACCAGCATCATTAAAAACATTCAACCATAAAAACACAAACACTGGAAAAAAACACATTAGTGATAATAACAAATTATTTTCTCATTTAATGATTAAAGATGTTAAATGATCATTTTCACGAACACAACCTGAGATTTTAGAACTCATAATAATTCATGAACAAATTATTACTCACATGCATAATTATGATTGACAAGTTCATCAACTAAAAACCCTTAACAAGTGTGATAGACACTCACTCAATTATCCCTTTTTTCAAACACTCAAAGGTCAAAAACAACCACTCATTTTCCATTTCATGTTAAACATCAACCATAAGCTTGCTAGCTAACCCAATCTTCACTACTGTATATCTAACATAGGCATTAATCCAAAAGTATTTATTTTAGTTGTAAAGAGGCCTTGGCAAAGATATGGAAAAGATCAAATTTAGCTTAAAACCAAAGGACTAATTGAGCATTTAAAGTGATACATACTAATAAAATCTAAAACACATTATTTTTTTTCTTCTCATGATTCTCCTTTACTTTTACAATTAACCATTTTCCCTCTTTTTCTTTTTTTCCTTCCCTTTTTCTTTTTCCCCTGCCATTTTCTCCTTTCTTTTTTTTTCTTTTTTCTCTTTTTTCTTCAGTTGATATGATTTGCCTTTTTACTAAATCTATAACATCATTTTTCTTTCTTTTTACCCTTTTTCTCTTGCCCTTATGGCAGGTATACTAAAAGCAGATAAACAATAAAAGACAAAACTCATGTTTCAGGTTTTAACCAAAAAAAGGATCCATGCAAGCTCAAAGGGGTTCACTAAGGATAATATTATGGTGGCTTTTTAAGTTTACATGTTATATCCTAAATGCCTTCATCATTTTAATGCCTACATAAGATTATGTAATCTTGACAAGTATTTTCATGCAAGTTCTAAATTTGTTTAACATGAAAGAATACTCTCAATAATGAATACTTTTGATTGGTCTCAAAACCTTACCGAAAGAAAGTGTCATTCATTTATCACAACAAGCTAATACACTTTCAGTTGAAATCTAGATCAACTAACTCATGCATGCAGATATGCTTATTCACTTATATTATGTATTTATAACCCCGATTAAGTTCAATCAACAATCACACATCTTTAACTATTAAACAAAAAAATAAACACAATACGTACAACAATCATGCTCAATGTCATAGGAAATTAAATCAAAGATCTAGCATACAAACAACACTAACTAAATTGAACAATGAAATAAAACAAATCTAATCACAAACAATCAAAATTATCAAAGACAAATTAGAAATACGATACTAAGATGGAGCCGGACGCTTTTGGAATAAGGATTCAAATTTCCTAACAAATCCTTCATCTCTGCAATATCTGCCTCAATCTTTTGAAACCTCTCATCTGTCCGCCGTTCAAAAACAATAAGTTGATTTATTAATGATTGATATTCAACTCTTTGCCATGCAGCTCTACCAAATATTTTGCAAGTTAAAAACCTATAAAGATAGCGTAAACTAGGATCCACTAAAGCTAACGATTTAGACCTACTAGGAGAATATGCATTGGTTGAATTTGTAATTTGACTCCAAAATTCTTTAGGCCTAAATTCAACATCATAACCATATAACTCACTATGTGGAAATCCAAATATATCATTCAACTCATTTAGACCAAGAGCATGTGTCCTATTCATTAATCTGAATATCAAATTAATCACAATGCCATCTTCGTTATAGGTCAAAATTAAAGTTGATAAAAATTCTAGAGTTAATTCAACGTATGAATTTTTCCTAAAATTTGCAAATGTGTCCCATCCTATGCTATGCAATAATTCATTGACTCGATTTGCAATTCCTAACTCAGTTATAGCTGCATGATTAATAAATCTATTTGGCATAACCGAACGATCTTTTAGACTTATATACCTTGATTGGTTCTTAACATTGTTAAACTGAAGGCAAGGATTACCAGTATCAAGGACATCGCCTGCTTCAGAAGATGAAGATGCTCCAAGTCTCATACGAGGCATGATCTAAATAACAATCAAGAATCAAAATATTTTCATTAATCTCAAATCAAAATATTTTTGAATGTTAACATTTCAATCTAAATAACCAAGCATCACTATAATTTTCTCAATCACTTCATTCATCAAACTCCTACATCTTTAAAAAAACATTAACTTTCAGTTCATTCTCAATCTAACCTAGTAAACATTCTAATATAACTCAAACCAAACAAATTTACCCTATATATAAAATCAACATAAAAATAGTATAAAATATAACTCAGTGATTATTCAAAAAACCATACTGCTAACAAACTATTGGAACATGATTGACTTAGTTCAAATTTCATCCCAATGTTTTGATGAAAGGGTAGATATCTTGTCATGGGTACCTCTAATTACTTAGTTAAATGATAATTTGTTGTTGGGCACCGTTGCCGGAACCCTATTCTTGCAAAATCATGAAGCGTGAGCGTAAACCCATAGGGTTATTTCGCTGAACTCTTATTAGGCAAACCCAACTCTTAGGTGGCGTGTCCCATGACCATCAAACATCAAAACAAACTTATTACTCCCACTCAACTATATAACGAGGAAGTCAAAATGAGCATACATAACCGAACTACTTCAATCTATCATTTCATTTCTAAAGCAACAGAGTTTGAAAGTCTTTATTTACATATCAAAAGCCATGCCATTGGCTTATTACAAAATACAAATAACAAATTTGCGGAAGTTCCCTTAGGCTCTTGATCACTTGATCTCTTAACTATCACCTGAAGAGGGGACAGAAAGGGGATGAGCTTGATAGCTTATAGGTAATAGTTTATAACAAAAAAATAAGCAAAAACTATTGAAAACGTTCACTTGTCATAGACAATTTTCATATGGTTTTTATAACACATATTTCTTAGGTTTTTAGCCAAAATTCACAAGTTGCAAAAACATGAATGCATCAAACTTGTTTTTGGGTTATACAAGTTATGTATGCATCACTCTTGTCATGAACACATAAGCATATCAAATGGTTTGAGTAAGTCCAAAAACATGACGCACTACACAGTTCCAATATAATGGTCCTGTGTAGTCGTGAATTCTTGAGGGAGTCCTTAAGAGAACTCCATGCTACTAGCGGGCAAGCGGGAGAAGCCTATACTTGGGTCAACGTGCATATGACAGTTCTTGAGGGACTACTACAACCCACATAACACATAGATTTCACAATCTTGTAAGCTTGATGCCCAAACCGGCACATTCTTTTGAAAATTTGCTTTTCACATGCTTGTTATACCTTAAAAATCATTTTCAAAAATATAGTTTCATAATCATGCATCATTTCAAAGAATCATTTTAAAAATAACTTTTCATAAATCATATAACGAACATATAGCAATAAATGCAATACTTATGATGCAATTGGAAACATTAAAATTTTTTTGAATTAAAGAAAACATTAGTGGCTTATTTACTCTATTATAAACATGTACCCACCTTGATTTCCTTGATTATGGACTTGCTCAAAAGGCCTCTTCTCTTATTCCTCTTGCCTCTTTTGATCCTTTGATTCTTCACCAAATGAATAGATCTTTAGCTCAAAGGGGAGCTCTTCTCTTCCTCCTCCTTTTTCCTTTCTTGAACAACTCCAAAATCTCTCTTGAAGGTCAACACAATTGAAACCCTAGCTTGTTTTCTCTTCTTTCGCTCATTCTCTTCTTCTATTTGTATTTCTCTCTATTTTCATGACACTCCCTCTTTTTCTCTTCAATTTTCGTTCTCCCCTCTTCTTAAAATTGCAAGATAACACTTCTTCTTCCAATTATACCCTTAATGATCGAGAAATGTCCCATTTGCCCTTCCATTTATATCTTATGTCTTTTATACTTAAGTGTCTTGCCAAAAGCATCCTTGAATATTCTGACATAACTCTTTCTTCTAGAAAACTGTTCTCTCTTGTCTTAAGTTTCCAATGACACCAAAATCAATCCAATTGGTTCAAAAATCTAAAAGTATTGCCCCAAACATTTTCAGACTGTTCTTAAACTAAAACAGTACACTATACCCAAATTTCATCCAGAAATAGAAAGCCCTAAAGACTGAAATAGATTTCAACTTCTTCATACCATTTTTAGCTCCATGTCTCTAGTTTATCTTGAAACCAAAATCATCTTATTCGGAGCTCTACCGATTCATAAATCATCCAAACACTGAAGCATGTTTAGTAAAATATCTAATTCCTACTCTTCCAATTGATACCCTTACTTTGATTCAATTCATCTTTTTCAAATCAATAACAAAACCTATGAAAGTCTATGGAGGGATAGAAAATGTGTTAAGAAACTATTTGTTCAAGAATCACTTCATTTGGAGGTCGGAGAACAAAGTTATGGTTGAAAGAATCAAACAAGGATTGGTACTCAATCATATTGAACTTGTCTCGGAACAAATGGCATAACTTTCACTAGATATGTTGGATTAAGATCCTCTTAGTACGATTTCAAAGAGAACTTTGAGATATACAACTTTGAAGAAGACCTTGAGGTCAGATTTTATCATCTTAAGGGTCAAAACAGTCCAAACAATAGGATTAGACAAAGCCAAAGGAAAAGCAGACGAATGGGAAAAGACAGACAAATTGGGAAAATTACTGTAACTTTCCTCAAAGACATTGGTTTAAGATGTTATTTATATGGTTTGAAAGAGGACTTCAATATCTACAACTTTCATGAAGACTTCAAAAACAAATTCTATCTTTTGAAAGGTCAAAAATGGACCAGAAGATAGGTACAGACGAAATCAAATGAAAAAGCAGAAGAATGGAAAAAGACAGATGAATTGGGAAAATTACTATAACTTTCCGTACAGATATTGGATTTGAGTGTTATTTAGATGGTTTGAAAGAAGACTTCAAGATATACAACTTTTATGAAGACATAAAAGATAGATTCTATCTTCTGAAGGGTCAAAAATGGACCAGAAGATAGGTATAGATGAAACTAAATAAAAAGCCAGAAGAATGGAAAAAGACAGAGGAATTGGAAAAATTGCTATAACTTTCCCTACAGATATCGGATTAAGATGTTCTTTATATGGTTCAAAAGAGGACATCAAGATATACAACTTTTATGAGACCTTGAAAATAGATTCTATCATCTAAGGGGTCAAAAATGGAGCAGAAGATAGAAGAAGGCAAAAGACAAAGGACACATCAGGAAAACACAGAAGAAGACACGTCAACAAAGCACAGAAGAAGACACGTCAGCAAAACACAGAAAAAGACATGTAAGCAAAACGTAGAAGAAGACACGTCAGAAAAACACAGAAGAAGATGCATAAGAAAAACACAGAAGAAGACACATCAACAAAATACAAAAGAAGACACGTCAGCAAAACACAGAAGAAGACGCGTCAATAAAACACAGAAGAAGAAAAACATAGAAGAAGCAAAAAGTAAAAGATACATCTTCCCTTATAAGGACCATAACTTTCAGCTTAGAAGTTCAAAAATTCCATACTATATATTGTTGGAAAGCTAAAAGAAAGATATACAACTTTTTAGAAGACACTTATCTCTAATTCAGCCTAGATAGATCCAGAATTTCCCTCAAATTTAGAATATGAATTTGCATTCATCCACCAATGTACTGCACCAAGTTCTCAACTTCATGACAAATTTTAAGATTTTAAAAGATAGAATTTAAATTCAATGTCTTCATAATAAATGTAGCCTTATGTTTCTAATTTAATCCAAATTAAGAATCATCTCGTTTAGATAACTAGAGAAAAAAGTTGTGGCTAAAAGACTGAAGCATATTTCGTGAACATTTTCCAGATCAATCACCCATTTTGTTTCATAATCTTTCTTTAACACAACTCGTACTAAGATCACCCTTTTCTACTTCATTTATTCCTCATTCTCAACTCCATTTCAAATCAATATCATCCAAAGAAAATATATTCCATAATAAATTATGAACACCAATAACAGAACATACACATATGTACATATTCTTCATCAACTTACTACACAAATTCAACTTCATTTTTGCTTTCATTCTACTTCTAACTTTCACCTGAATTCTTCCCATTTCAAAATCTCTTATCCACAAAACACCAAAGCAAGACATGAATCTATTTACATTTCTCATTCGCTACTTTACTCTTGTCTACCATTTCTAATTCAAGAATTTTTATCATTTGTTCTTTACTCATGACTAATCACCAAAATTTCTTATTTCCAATTCTAACTTCTAAGAAACGTTCGGGGTCCAACATTTGTACTGCCTACAACAACTGCTTCTAACTTTGACCCATTATTTATATCAAAATTTAGGAGTATAATTTATTTAAAACTTAACTTTTTTAAATTTTATAATTTTTCCATTTCCAAATCAATATGCATTAATAAGCCACTTATGAAACTAAACTCTTAACTTTAAATAATTTATCAGCCGGCAACAAAATTCAAATAGAATTGGTGAAGTTTCTTATGGAAATTTTTTTTTCATCAATGCAAATCTAGCATTTCTATTCATGGTTACACACACCCATACCACAATACTCAGTGTCTCTTTTTAATCAGATTTATGAATCGTTGCTCAGTAAAGAGGTAAAGTTGAGTGCAAATACACCGGCTAAATTTACATTTGAGATATCAAATTACCAGCATAAAAAAGGATGTTATTTTCTTCTAAATGCAACAACTAAAGATAATTAACCATAAAGATGTAAAAAGTAAGAGATTACCTGATTACCAACTTCCAAATGATGCAACTGACAGAGTGAAAGATGACGATAAGAATAGCTAAACTCCCACGAAGATTCAAACAAGATGGTTTCAACCAGAGAAAAGAAAAGGATGATTCAATGTCTAGAGACTAAGATGTTAAATCACAGTTAGGTTAAAAACTCCTAACTCGGTCCACACCCAACAAATTTTCTTAAAAACTTTTTCTCTTATTTTATTTTAACCTACCCACTCACACTCGTGACTATCTTAATATTTATTTAAAACTTTTTACTCACCAATAAAATTTTTATTTTTTAATTATAATTAATTTACTATTTTCACTCACAAAAACAAACTAATTAAATTTGAATTAACAAAAAAAGATTTATTTAAAATTTGCTTAATTTAAATTAATTGTTTTAGGTTCTTTTAAATTTGTTACTTGACTTAATAATTCACGTTTAATTTAAAATAAAAATACTATTTTCGTTAAAATAAGAAAAAAAAATATTTGCACTTAAAATATGTTACTTATTTCAAATTTTCTGTCACAGACATCGTGAACAATTGTAGTCACGGGTGTTACTTAAATAAGTCACACCGTGACTCAAATTCAATTGTACTCACGGGGTGTGACTTAAATAAGACACACCTGTGACTCAATTAATACTTATTAGGATATAATCAATATATATATATAAACATCGTTATAAAAACGTATTTAATATATAATAATAAATTTTAATAAACAATTAACATCAATACATACTATTTAATATACTATAATCATTGTTAATTATTTAATTTTTATATTATTATTAGTGATTAGAATATAATAAATAAATTCGATTTTGATATGTGACTTATTGTTTTATTTGTTAAAATGTGGTAACTTCATTAAGTTGACAATTTTAATATTTCGTATATATCTTACTGCACTGATGAATATTTTTAATTATTATGAATTATTATCGTAACTGCTGAAAAGCACTTCGAAGCTCCTAACTGTGCAACTGCACGATCGCGACTCCACATAAGCACTTCTGAACTAACAATCGTGTAGTTGGGCGATCGCGACTTTGAAGTTGTAGGAAAGGAAAAGTGTCTCAAACACCTTTTCTTCTTTTCAGCATAACTTCGTTTCCCCCCCCGACCTCCAAATGAAATGCCATTTGAATCAACAGCCAAAATTTAACATTTTCATTTTAATTTTTCACTGTTAGCATTCTAACTTACATATTTTGAATTAGTCACTATTAATAATGATTAATGTATAATTAACTAGATGAGTACTAAAATATAATTAATTGATAGGAAAATGCACTTAATAATTAAAAATTGATACCCAAATAATTTTTATTCAATATAACCAATATATAATTTATTTACTATTTAAGTTACAATTAATACATTGATTACCTATTAATGTTAATATTTACTATACATTTTACTCCAAGAATGATTACTATTAATATTATTAAGTGTTATATATATATATACAAGAAAAACAAATTTAAATAGGAATGTCACGGGAAGTCACACTCGACAATATTCTTACAGTTACTTAGGCCTGTGACTGTTATTTTTGGGTCCCATTTTTTACTGAATATTTTTTCCTCCTATAATATAAATATGCCTATAGTTAAATAATAGTTGATGAATTCATTTTGATATAATTAATAATTATTATAATATAATCGATTATATATATATATATATATATATAATCAATTTTGATATGATATAAATAAACTTATACTTAAACAAGTTGTCAATATTAATTTTTCGTCGATATGTTACTGTATTAATAATTATTGTGATTATTATTAATTATTGTATAGTTTATATGAGTGAAAAAATTTCATCCTATTGAAATATAATTAATTTTGATACAATTAATACTTATTATAATATAATCAATTAATTATATTAAATATATATAATTATGTTATGATACATATTTAGTACATAGTTAGTTGATTAAGTAGTCAATATTAATATTTGCTACATTTTTATTTTTTTTAATATATATATATATATATATATATATATATATATATTAGAAAAAAATCATCGATATGACTTAAATCAGTCACACCCTTGACTCAATCACATATGTGACATCTTAAGTCACACCCGTTACTCAGTCATGGATGTGACCTCTTAACTCACACCCGCAGGAGTATTAAAATGCCCTTTCACGGATGTAACATCTTAAGTCACACAAGTCACACCCGCGAGACATATTTTTCAATAATAAATAATGATGATGACAGTGGCACAACAGAGAAAGAGCAGTAGTGCCAGTATAAATAAACATCTTACTGATCCGGGGAAATATCTATAGTACACAGCGAAGCAAGTGGAGACAATACAAAGGATATAGACAGACTGCCCAAAACGTAGCTAACATCGAACCTAAGCAGATTAAAGTCTCATTTCAAAATCGAAGGTTAGCATGCGGTCAAGTAACTCGAAGATCGTTTTGTTTGCTTGCTTTCTTTAGTGTTGTTTTTTTATGTGGAGAAGAATCTCTCAATTTTTATTGAATAGAAGCTTGTCTATTTATACAGTCTTTTTCTAACTAA
>JANVCQ010052172.1:0-10750 GCA_025531925.1 Erythroxylum plowmanianum
AGCAATTTATGCATGAACATGTAGAATGCATCCCTAACTCTCATTAGTCACTCACATTTACCATTCTACCCTTCCCACTTAGTAATGGGATATTACAAGGAATTTCATTATTTGCAACACACCTTCTAATAATCTAATCAGCACAAAATATCCAAAGAGATGTTCATCCCATATGTAATATTTAGCCTCTTGTTTAATGTTATCCTTTTCAGCTCTAGATAAATCACTAGGTAAGGACTTAGTTATTAAGAAATTTACTATGTTAGCATACCATGGAATTGCCTACTGAATTGCGAAGAGACTTTCATCGAAAAATTTGTCTTGGAGAACATTAGGTGCATTGGTTGGAGTGATCCTGCTTAGATGATTGGCCACTAAATTTTTAGTTCCTTTCTTGTTGCATATTTCCAACTCAAATTCTTGTAGGAGTAAGATTTACCGAATCAACCTTGGCTTTACTTTTTTCTTAGTCACCAAATATTTCAGAGCTACATGGTCCAAATAAATGATCACCCTTATACCCCATTGGTAACACCGAAAATTTCCCAACCCAAAAACTACAGGCAAAAATTCTTTATATGTCATGGAATAATTCTTCTAAGCATCGTTAAGTGTCATAGAAGCATAGTAAATAACATAAGGTATTTTTTCCACCTTTTGCCCCAGAACTACTTCAACCGCATAATCTGAGGCATCACACATTAGTTCGAAGGGAATGACCCATTTTAGTGGCTGAATAGTTAGGGTTGTAGTGAGTCGCTCTTTAAGTTCATCAAATGCAATCTTGCATGGCTCATTAAAATCAAATTTCACGTCTTTTTGGAGTAGTCTATACATGGGTTGTGCAATCTTCGAAAAATCTTTGATAAATCGCTGATAGAATCCCACATGACCAAGAAAAGAGCAAACTTCCTACATAGTCACAAGGTAAGGTAAAGGTTTGATAATATCTATCTTAGCCTTATCAACCTTAATTCCCCTAGAAGAGACTGTCAGACCCAAAATTATCCCTTGATGACCATAAAATGACATTTTTTTAATTTAAAACCAAATTAGTCTCAATGCAACGTTTAAGCACTTTCTCAAGGTTGATAATGCATGTTTCTACAGATTCTCCATAAATCGTGAAATCATCCATGAAAACTTCCATACAATTCTCCACAAGGTTAGAGAAAATACTTATGATACACTTTGAAATGTCGTTGGTGCGTTACATAACCCAAATGGCATTCTTTGGTAAAGTGTTTCAAGCATTTGTTCAATAAATGAAAGCAAAAATGATCTTTCCTAGTAACCGAATTTACTTTCCTATAATCTATGCAAACTCTCCACCCATTTTGAATACGAGTAGGTGCCAACTCACCATCGCTATTTTCTATCATAGTTACCTAAGTTTTCTTTGGAACTACCTGGACCGGACTTACCCAGTTGCTATCTGAAAAAGGATAAATGATTTCAGCATCAAGAAGCTTCACGATTTCCTTTTTCACCACTTCCATCATGAGTGGATTCAAACGACATTAGGGTTGCCTTACCTCCTTGGCTTCATCTTTCATCAATATTCGGCGCATACAAATGATGGGGCTAATACCTTTTAAATTAGCCACTTTCCATCCGAAGGTGTCTTTATGTTGTTTTGGTTTTCCTATAAAAGAGTAAGTTTATTTGAGATTATAATAGGTAACATATCTTGCTTACCCAAAAATATGTATTTTAAATGGCTAGGCAAACTCTTTAACTCTAACGTAGGTGGTTGAATCAACAAAGGTAGAAGCTTGGAGCTGTTCCATGATAGCTACATGTACAACAATTCCTTCATCACTTGCTTGGTTTTCTCTAAATAACAAAATAGCACCTCAAGTTTGTTATTGGGCATTAACAACTCTTTAATTGCTTGCCACTGTAATGCATCTCCCATCTTCAAAATTGTTTCAAGTTTATCTCTTCCATTTAATGATGAACTTTCCTACACCCAAGTGTCAATAAAGTCCCCAAAAACAACAGGTTGTTCATCATCCAAAAATTTCATGGCATTGTATATATTGAATTTAATTAATTCACTACCAAATTCCATAGTCAATGATATATCATGAACATCAATTTTTGTTTTAGTGGTTTTTAAGAACAACCTTCCAAATAAAATTGGAGTTGAAGAAGATACACCATCACTCCCTATCTACAAAATATAAAAGTCAGCTGGAAAAAACATTTCACCCACTTAAACTAAGATATCCTCTAATACACCCTTTAGATAAGCATTTGAACAATTCGTTATTTGAATCACTACATTAGTTTCTTTAAGAGGCCCCACATTTAAAGACTCGTAAACATCATAAGGCATCACATTTATTGATGCAATCAAGTCTAATATAGCTTTTTCAATTCTCAAATCACCAATTTTACAAGGGATAGTGTGTAGTACCCCACCCTTTCGAGACATGTACCCAACATCCTGAGTGATGTCTGAGTGCAAATCTCACAAGGGTGGCATGCTAGAACAGTCAACCACTCAAAAACTCAGTACAAATTTTTTTTATTCTTTTGGAAAACAATATACACATATGCGTATTCAGAAATTAGTAATCAAATTCGGACCCATTTTACGTATATACATTTTCAAACAGAAAGTTACAACCAGTACATAACTCATCAAAATTTCACTAGTCACTTGGGCCTAAATTCAAATACAAAACATTTCCAATTTCAAAAGTTATTACATACCGAACTATTCAAATACATATGATACAAAAATTTGCGAAATATACAATGCAGACGAGAACTGATCTCGACCTCTATCCCTTACTTGTATGCAGGAGGTGTACTCCCGTTTGCCTAATAGGGTATTCTTCTGATCCTAAAAAATATTTGTAAAGTTTGGGTGAGTTTTGCGAACTCAATGAGTGACCATCATCGACGACTCACCCAGTCACATAACACATAATTCACATTTCACATTCAATACAATTTAATCATTCATATTATGCATATGTAGTACACATGAGACTCATTTTTTATTTGTTACTTTATTGTGACCGAGTGCCTAAACTGTCCCGTATCTATTGAATATTGGGCTCATTACTAACTGTCCCTTATCCGCTTAGGGGATACAGGGCTTATTTTACGTAGTGAGCCTTAAGCTCTTAATCACTTTTGAGCTCGAAGCTCTTTTTCAGTCGTTGAGCTTTAAGCTCTGATCGGTGGCTACTCTGGTCACAACTACCATTATGTTTCATACATTCATGTAATGAAATGCATCACAATATTCAATCGATTGAAAGTGCTTAATAACACACGATCATATTCACTATCACATCTCATTCACATTATCATCAGACCTTAGTCCGACATTCAACATTTAAGTCAAGAAAACACTTATTCCATCTAATTCACATTCAATGAGCACTTTAATATTTCATTCATACATCACATTCATTGGACCTCCTATCCGAAAACCAACATAATCAATCACATTCATATAATCATTCAGTAGTCAATCAATACAAAAATTTAAAACAGAACAAACAATGAAATGAGACCATCTAGGTTTACTCACAGTATGCTCCAGATTAGCATTAGCTTCCATAATCTAGAAACGTTTAAATGTGGACGTTTATCCTGCATATCAAAATTATGTAATACACACATTCAACACACACATTAATAACTTTGCACAATTATAAGCATTTATTTATGCACAAATGTATATACGAACTATGTACAGTGCATATTCTCGACAATACTAGGTATATTATCAAATTTCATATCTTATCAACATTCTCATTTTATAACTCAATTACTCGCCATTTCATTTTTAGCATTATTTACTCTCATAAAAATCAAATTCTCATTCACTTTAACTTGGTACTCATTACTCATTTCCTTTGAATCACAACCATAATCATATGAACCCCTTAATCTCCATTATACACAAGTCCATGGCACTTTAATACCAACAATTCATTCACTGTTGTTATTCTAACATTATACGATCATACAATATCCAAACTCTCATTCTTTCGTATAAATTCTCCAAAATTCCAAACCTTTGGATCTATTTTCCATGACCAATTAGACAATGCAAATGAGGTAATTTGACAAAACTTCTTCTAATAACATGTTCCATATTGTCTTAAGTTTCTAATAACACTAAGATCATTCAATTTCGTTCAATATTCCAAAAGTTATACTCCAAATAATTTAGACCATTCCTTAACTATAACAGTATTCTATACCCAACTTCAAGTCAGATTCTGGAACTATGGAGACAGAATTGGAATTTGATTTCATCATAATCATTGTATCCCTATGTCTCTATTTTAATCTAAATCAAGAATCATTCCATTTAGATAACTACAGAATAAGTTATGGCTAAAATACCAAAGCATGTTCAGTGAAAATACTCCAGTTATCATTTTCCAGAACTTCTCATCAATTCCATCCCAAATTCATCAATAAATCTCTTCAGAATGATTTCTTATGATTATACCTTTTAGTGGAGATGAATATCAATGAGTTACGAATCCAATGGTTTCAAGTCTCATGTCACTTGGAGGTCGGGAGAAGAAGTTATGACCAAAGGAGTGAAGGATGTTCACATCAATCCACTTCAGCAAGCATTCAGATTCAAGTTGGATCAAAAAAGTTACGATCGTTCACAATGCTTCTCCAAAAAGTCATGATCATGCAGAAACACGATCGTGCAACCGCTCTTTTTCTTCTCTAAATTCAAGTGCTGTAAAGTCTCTTCTTCTCCAAAACAGGCCTTCAGGTCACACTTTCATGGACATTTTGACAAGGAAAATGAAGAATTTAGGCAAAACACTCTTCTAAATAGTTATTCATTTATGTCTTAAGTTTCAAATGAAACCAAATTTCATGCAATTTGGTTTGATATTCTGAAAGTTATGCTAAATGCAAACTGTTCTAAACCACGATAGAATCCACAAACTCAAAAGCTAAATTTTGAAACTCTTTGAGACATAATTCAACTTCCATTTCTGCATGACAAATATAGGCATACATCTTTAGTTTAATATGAACTTAAAAGCATCCCATTTGGATGTCTACAGATCAAGATATGACAAAAATACAGATGTATGTTTAGTGAAAACACTACATTTGTACATTTTCTAACACTCTTCATCATCATTTCATCTTAGTTAATCTCTTTTGCTTAGTCTATCACTTCTAGCTTATTTCCTCTTCATTACTACTTCCATTTTAGTTCAATTTCAATCAAAACATATCATGGTCTATATTTGATCATTAACCCAAAAACAGAACATATACATGTACCCATTCATTATTAATTTTCTGCTTATATATTTTACTCCTATATCACCAGCTATCATCATATATGCTACTATTTAGACCACCCATGAAGAACAAAGCTTAACTTACATGTTTATCTCCGAAACTTCTTCAAATCCTCAAATAACCCTAGCCTCTAAGCATCACTCGATAATCACCTTTTTAAGGTAGAATTGGTTAGGTTTTTGTCAACATAAAGAACGTGACAAAGTGATGAAGTGGTAAGGTGAAGGATTATACAAAAGCTCAACCTTGATGGTTGGGCTATGAGAGCATCTTGTATGAAAGAAAAAGAGATGAAGAAGGTGAGAGTATTTCGTGACAATGAAAGACATGACAAAATGAAGATGGTCTTTCCATAGATGTAAACAAATGTGGGTTAAAAAGCTTGGTAAGTGTCATGGCACATGTCACGACACTTACCACATAAAATAAATACTAATGCCTTTCACTTATGCTAATACATAACTCCTAATAATCATTCCATTTGTCTCCTAAATTTCTACTATAATTGTCTCCAAATTCTCAATATCATTTTCTCAATAAATCCAAAGTCATCTATGAAATTTCTTCAATATCATTATTATTTCTATTTTCATTCATCAATTTATTTGCCAAGTGGCATTTTTCCTAGGCTAGTATACCCAACATTTTTCATAAATTTCTCTTAAAATTCACCAAAATTCTAATCCAATATTAATACTTCTCCAATTCAATTTTCAATATAAATAATTCACAATTCTCATATAAGCACATTTATAATCAATTATACCCGGAATGTCAATGAATACACGTACAGTCATCTTAATGTGTGTAAAAACTCAAATTCATATGTGTGTATGCTAACATTAAGAATGAGCACGAAAATGTAGTTTTCTTAATCTCTCTTTGATCTCACATGTACCGTATTTTTGGGCTCTAACTCTTAATATAGGAACGGTATGTTACATAGTAAACATACCTGGGTCTTGACACATAGGTGGTAGCTTTTTCTTTTACAATATAGCTTAACATATTATCCCCCTATTGCACTTTCTCATCAAATTTCAATTTCCATTTGGAAGTGCAGAGTTCCTTAAGAAGTTTAATATAACGAGTAATTTGCTTACTGGCATCAAGTAAAGGAATATTTACCTATACTTTGTTGAAAGTCTCCCATATTTCTTTCTTTTGTTCCTTTTTCCTTGCCTTGGTGAATCGACTAGGAAAAGGAGGTTGTATAACAAAATTTTGTACACCTGTCACATCTTCTCTGGTTGATGAGATGTTTCCTTTGTTGCTTCTTCTTCGACTTCTCTCTTGGATATTTTTGTAGATGGTTCCTTCAATTCCTTACCACTCCATAACATGTCAACTTTGGCACTTTGTTTGGGATTAATTTCTGGTTGAGTTGGAAATTTGTTAGAACTTTATGCCTCTAACTGATTGATGAATGTTTCCATTTGGCTCAATTGATTTTTAAGATTTTGAATACTAGCTGGAGTATCTCATTGAAATGTCATGGTGTTAGTGGCCAAAGATTTAACTATATCCTCCAAAAAAGACTTACCTTCAGAATTGGATGCCATTTGCTGATGTTGTCTAGGTACATATAGTTGCCTAAATTGTTGGAAATTTACAATAGCTTACTGTCCTTGAGAGTTATTATAAAGCAAATTTGGATGGTCACGCCAACCCGGACTGTAGGTGTTGGAGAATGGGTCATATTTCTTTTGAATTTGCCCAGCAAATCCCCCCATGACATTGATTTGTTTTTCACTTTCTCCCTTCAAAACTAGACATGTGTCAGTGGAGTGTCCCAACATCAAACATATTCCATATCCCTTTGCTTCTTCTTTCTTTGTAACTGCAAGTTGCCGCACTAAATATGTAAGATCATTTAATCATTTCTCCAATGTTGTTACATTAACCTCATTTACGTGTTTTGAACTATAGGTAGAACGTATATTGTGTATTGGAAGCCATATTCACTATCAAATCTCTTACGACTATCGGTGTTTTGTCAATTAAAGCTCCATCACTTACAACATCGATCATACTCCTATCTATGAGCAAAAGACCTTCATAGAAGTATTGAATCAATAATTGATCATTTATTTGGTGATAGGGACACCTAGCATAAAGCTTCTTAAATCTTTCCTAATATTCATATGGTGTCTCCTCCGTGTGTTGTCGAATGCCACAAATTTCTTTTCTAATATTGGCAGCTCTTGATGCTGGAAAATATTTTTCAAAGAAGAGTCTCTTCATTTCAGCCCATGTTTACATACTTTCACCAGCAGAGTAGTACAACCAATCTTGAGCATCATCTTTGAGAGAAAATGGGAAGATTCTTAGTTTGATTTACTCCTCAGTCACATTCTTCAGCTTCATACCCATACAAACCACATCAAATTCCTTCAAATGCTTGTAAGGATTCTCTTCTGATAGACCTCAAAAAATTGGTAATAAATGAATCAGCCCTAACTTCAATTCAAAGGTGTTGTTGTCCCCCAAATTTAGAAAATTGATACAATGGGTTTATTGAGCATCTGTAGGGGCAGCTAGCTCACAAAGAGTGAAATTTGTAGCTATTCTTTCTGTCTTCTGCACTTATTGTCTCTGTTTTGTTTGCTTTTGTAACCTTTTGGTTGTCTTTTCTATCATTGTATCAAATAACAATTGAGTCGTCTTATCTACTCATGTAACATACATATACCATCAATAATTCCTTGGCAACGGTGCCAAAATTTGGTAATATTGTCTCTTACAACCAAATATAAAAAGAAACAAACTTTATGTAATACAAATTAATGTAGTAGTAGAATGTAGGGATCGTTCCCACGAGGAATCTATTGGTAAATATCATACAAGTTAAAAACTAAAACAAACTGGGGGGTTAAATTAACGTGATTTAAAGAAATTAAAAATGACAAAATTTTGAAATAAACATAACGAACCTTGGTTTTAGGTCACCAACATTATCAAACAAATATGGATCATCGATATAAAATTAATTCCATTAACAAATACTCATTGGGTGATGTTCTCTCTTAAGATTAAATGAATAGAAATATGTATTCTAATCACTCTTATTAACCAACAACTTAGATATGATCTTAAGTTCGATTAATTAATAGCTTTAAGAACCAAAAGAACCAGTGAGCAAGACAATACATATACGATATGTATTTAATCTAGATAAGTATCTTTCCTAGAATTTCCAATCCTTAACGTAAATATGGTAATCCTAATTGTTACTTTAGATTAGCAAAACTAAACGTCAAATTATACTAATCAATCAATTCATAATTATGCACCCTAGAGATCAATCAACTCAATCATAAAAAGCATTTCGAAAGACATTTAATATTCATTCAATGAAATAAATTTTATTCAGAAAATCTCACACATAATAGATAATAACGTGGTTCCCTTCAACCAAGAAGAAGAATTTAGCTACTCATAATAGAGGTAAAACCCAACAAAAGAATAGCAAAACACATAGTCTCCATATCTGGTCTTTTTCAGAAAAATATGAAAATCCTCTAAACCTAGAAAAAATAGCAGAAAATGTAAAGATGATATAACTAGAAGTGTCCTTTCTTCCCTCTTATCGTTATCTTTATCATATACACTCCCCACATAAATAAGCAGTAGATCCCCACTTAAAAGACGACAACTTGATTCGCTAAAAAATAAAAACCCTAAATGTATCAAATTTGTATTCAAATCAGATTCTGCAGATAAATTTTCCCTTTACACCTGACCAAGCTTAGACAAAAAAAATTCTACCAGCTTCGAATTCAAATTGTCTTTGCTTTCCTTACATCTTTTTTATTCAAATTCATCTCCCATGTGTTGAAATCCATCTGAGAATAATTAAAAAACATGTGGGTGCTTATTAAAGAATAAGTTCATTGAGCTAACCTGTTGGACCCCGAACTTTTATTGGAAATTAGAAATTATAAAATGAAATTAAATGAGGAAATGTGGCATGATTCTTTGTAATGAATGAAAAGTATAAATGAATTTATTGAGCATTTGATGAAATGAAAGACAATTGGGTTTCCTTGTGTTTTGTGTATGTTTGATAAAAGATGAGGTATTGTGTATTGTGTTTGGATGTGGATGATTGAAGTGTTGTGTAGGTGCTATAAATTGTGTAGGTGTTTGAAGATTTTGGCTAGTGTAAATTTAGGGGAGATGCTGTCAAAAATTTTCTTTATGGGCAGAAACTATGACTGAGTTTTTGACCCTTTTAGAGTTAGATTTTGACCAAAAAGTCTTCTTGAAGATTGTAGTTTAGGGTTTGATCTTTTCATTGATGTATAATATGTTATTTTTTATTGTGGACATTGGAAGATATGAAATTTTAAAGTTTGGATGTGGTATAAGATGACAAAATTTTGGCAGAAATTTTGATTGAAAAATTGACCTAGTTAGAGAGAAATTGCCTTTAAGTGCTTCATGAAAGTTGAAGATTTTGTTTTGATTTTTTTCATTGATATAAAGTATAGAATTTTTGGACAATGGGATGAGAAGTTATGAATTTTAGAAATTGTGCTACTGTTCAGGATGATAATAATTGAACAGTAACTTTGAATGAATTTTTGAGTTATATAGAGGCTGAATTTGCTCTTAAAGTCTTCATGAAATGTTTTGAGATTAAATTGAGGATGATTGATTTAATCAAAAAGAGTTGGGAAATTTTCTGAACATGGTTCAGTCTTTTGAGAAATTCTTGATTTGTGGAGATCTGGTTGACTTGATTCTTGATGCAAAATAAAATAGAGACATCGTTCTACAAGTCATATGAAGGAATTGAATTTCAATTTAGCTCCTAAGACTTTCAATTTTTGAATTGAAGTCGGGTTTAGTGTTCAGTCTTGGATTAGTAAGAACTGAATGTATTTTGGCAATAACTTTTGTTCTAGTTATCCAAATGAGGTAATTCTTAATTTGGATTAAACTAGAGAAATAGGGCTACAAATTTTATGAAGGAAGTGAGTTTCAATTTAGTCTCTAAGAATATCAATTTTTGGATGGAAATAAATTGCTGGAAAATGTTTTAGCATAAGAATAGTCCGAATTGTTTGAGGTATAACTTTTGGAGTAGTGAACCAAATTAAATGATTTCGGTGTCATTATGAAATTGAGACAATAAGGAACATTTCTATAGAAGGAAGTTTTAGCCAATTCCTTCAATTTGATGGTTAGAAAAATGTCCTAATGTAAGCATGAATTAAAAAGAATTTTAGGGGCAAATTTGTAAGATTACTTAAAGTGTTAAGTTTTAAGGCTTTTAAGGAAGGGCAATTGAGTCTTTTATCATTGATTAAGGGCATGAAGTGGGCTGTCATTTATGAAAAGAGAAGAAGCCAAAATTGAGGAAGAAAGAAAAGAAATGAAAGAGGAAAAGAGAGAGGGAGTGCTTTCGGATGGGAGAAGAAGAAAGAAG
>JANVCQ010052200.1:0-10749 GCA_025531925.1 Erythroxylum plowmanianum
AGAGCTAGCACTCTCTCCCTTGTTCTAGCTATTCCCGGGTCAAAGGGTTTGCCCCGGTTAGGTTCTCCGACCTCTGCATGGATACCGTTAGAGACGATCTCCTTTGGTCGTTATGGTTTGACTTCGTTATATAGACACATGGATCCTGGCTTTCGGGAAGGTCCCGGAACAAAAATTTTTGTTTTTCCGCACCGTGTGCATGTGATGCACACACCGGGATTTACCTACAGTAAGCCCACACTAAATCTCCAACATTGAACTCCACGGCCCTTTTGAGTTTGGCTTGCTTTTTGTACTTGTCATTGTGCTTCAAGATATTTGCTTTAACCTTCTCATGGATTTTGATGATATGCTCGGGCTTTTCTTCTACTTTTATGTTGCTCGGCCCAATGTGAGGAATTGGACTCAAATCAAGTGGACATAAAAGGTTAGTGCTATAAACTATCTCAAAAGGTGAAAATTGGGTTGTCTTACTTTTTGAGTAATTATATGCAAATTCAACATGTGGTGAGAATGCATCCTAATTCTTTGTCTTCCCTTTCAACAAACTTCAAAGAATATTTCCCAAGGACTAGTTCACTACCTCCGTTTGACCGTCAGTTTCTGGATGAAAATTGGTACTAAATTTGAGCCTTGTCCCTAATCTACCCCAAAGTGTTCTCTAAAAATGGCTTAAAAATCTTACATCTCTATCACTAACTATGCTTCTAGGAACTCCATGAAGCTTTACAACATTATGAAAATACAAATCCTTAATATGAGACGCATCCAAAGTTTTAGTACAAGGTATGAAATGAGCCATTTTTGAAAATCTATCAACAACTACCATAATTGAATCAAAACCCATTCTTATCCTCGGTAAACCAATAATAAAATCCATACTTACATCTTCCCATGGAGCATTTGGAATTTGAAGAGGTGTGTATGGGCCATTCGGTTGGGCTTGCATCTTGGCTCGGCTGCATGTGTTACATCCTTGGACAAGTCTTTAAACATCTCTTCAGATCTTTGGCCAGCAGAAGTTTTCATAGGCCAAATCATAAGTTTCTCCCTTCCAAAGTGGCCAACCTAAGCCTCCACCATAGACGTCCCTTAAAATTGCCTCTCTCAAAGAACATTAAGGCACACAACAAGAAACATTTTTGAACAAATAACCATCATGAAGAATGTAATCCCTAAATGCACCATTTTTCCCCCTAACCTTAGACACTATAACTCCAAAATCTTTGTTACTCTCATATAACCCCCTTATGTCATCAAAGCCTATAACAAGTGCATGCATTGAGTTCAACAAAGTATATTTCCTAGACAAGACATCAGCTACAACATTGGATTTCCTGGATTTGTGTTTTATGACAAAGTTAAAATTTTGCAAGTATTCAATCCAAGTAGCATGTTTATGTCTCAAATGGGTTTGGTTTTGGACATATTTTAGGGCATCATAGTCAGTGAACAAAACGAATGGACTAGCTAGAAGGTATGGCTGAAAATGCCTAAGGGCTCTAATCAAAGCATCAAACTCTCTGTCATATGTGGTGTATCTTTCCCTAGCATCATTCAAATTTTCACTAAAATAGGCAATCAGGTCCCCCCTTGACTAAGGATAGCCCCTATTCCTACCCCACTTACGTCACACTCAAGTTCAAATGGTTCATTATAACTAGGCAAAGCTAATAAAGGAGCACTAGTCATCAATTTTTTCAAAGTATTAAAGGCAATAGTGGCTTGAGGAGTCCACTTAAATTCACGTTTTTTCATGCAATCGGTAATTGGACTAGTGATAGTGCTAAAATCTTTTATGAATCTCCTATATAAAGAACATAAACCATAAAAGCCCCCAAATTGAAAAAGATTAGTGGGTCTTGGCCAATCAACAATGGTTTGGATTTTCGAAGGGTCCATGCTAATGCCTTCATGGTTAATGACAAAACCTAGGAAATTTAAAGAGGAATCACAAAAATGACATTTTTCTAAATTGGCATACAATTTCTCACGATCTAAAACCTCAAACACAAGTATCAAATGCATGACATGTTCAACTAAGGAAGAGCTAAAGATTAAAATATCATCAAAGTAAACTTGCAAAAATTTGTGTAAGAATGGTTTCAGTTCCTCATTCATAAGCCTCATGAAAGTTTATGGTGAATTGGACAGCCCCATTGGCATGACTAGCCATTCATAAAGTCCCTCCTTTATCTTGAAACCAGTTTTCCATTCTTCTCCCTCCTTCATTCTTATTTGATGAAAACCATTTGCAAGGTCCAATCTTGAGAAAATTTTAGCCCCATGGAGATGATCCAACATGTCGTCAAGTCTAGGAATTGGATACCTATACTTGACGGTGAATTTGTTGATGACTCTTGAATGTATCACCATCCTCCACTTTTTGTTCTTTTTTGGCACAACAAAGGCCGGTACTATACATAGACTTGTGCTAGGCCGAATGAAACCTCGCTTAAGTAACTCATCCATAAGCTTTTGTAATTCTTCTCCTTCTTTAGGACTCATTCTATATGCATGCTTGTGAGGAATAGAAGGACTGGGCACAAAATTGATCTCATGTTGAATCTCCGGTAAAATTGGCAACCCTTTTGGAAGTTCTCTAGGAAACACAAAAGTGAACTCATTAATCAAGTTTTGTACCTCTTTTGGAATTGGTGGTCGTGGCTTGTCTTCCTCTTCAATATCAAATGGTACAAAATTTGACAATTCTCTAAAAACATCAAACTTTTCTTCTAATGTCATCAAAGTAGATTCTTCCCTCTACTTCCTTTTGAAATCCAGCTTCATTGGAGTCAACACAAACTTCTTGCCATTGGGATGTAGAGAATATGTATTGGCTCTCCCATGATGTTGCACATCCCTATCATAAAGCCGTGGTCTTCCAAAAAGCAAGTGACATGCCATCATTGGAATGACATGACACCATACTTCATCCACATATTTATCAATTGCAAATGGGACAAAATGCTATCGGTTGACTTTGATCTCATGCTTGCAGTCAAGCCAAGTTAGCTTGTATGGATTTGGTAAGGGCTCGGTTTTGAGGACTAACTTGTCTACCATCTCATTTGAGACCACATTCTCACACGCTCCACTATCAGTGACAATTTCACACATCTTTCCATTGGTCACACTTCTCGTATGGAAAAGTGATTTTCTCCTCCAATCTTCAACTCCCTTATCACTACTCAATACTTTCATCAAAACAAGCATCTCAACATCAACATTGTAACCACTAGCTTCAAAAGTCTCATCACTATCTCCATCTTCTTAATGCTCAAAGTTAGCACCAAATAACAACTCTTTCTCAACTTCATAATCAATAACCTTCATTTCTTGTATGGTCATGACTTTTCTATTTGGGCATTTGGCTTGCAAGTGTCTATAACCTTGACATTTGAAGCACCTAAGTTTCAATTTTGGTGATTGTGGAAGAAATTTTAGAGTATATAGGCTTGGAGTGGCATTCGATTTTGGTGGAGGAGTTTGGTTAAATGGTTTTGGTGGTGGAGTGGTGGGTGATGAAGGATTTTATTGATGAAAATTTTGGCTAATTGGCTTTTATGACGTTTGGGCATATTTTGGAAGGAATTTTCGACTTTGAGTGTATTTAAGAGATAATTCACTTCTCATGGCAAGCCTTTTTAATTCTTGCAAAGTCTCATAGGGATAGAAGCTTACCATGTCTTGGATGTCAATTTTGAGGCCCTTAAGGAATCTTGCACAAACAACCTCCTCGGTTTCCCTCAAGTCACAACTAATCATCAAATGATCGAACTCCATGATGTTATCTTCTACACTCTTGTTGTCTTGTCTAAGACTAAACAATTGATCAAGAAGCCTTTGCCTATATTGGGGCAGCATAAAAGTCTCCTCCATTTCGTGTTTCATTTGCTGCCATGTTTGATAACGTAGCCTTCCTTCTCTCACTCTTCTTTTCTACAAATTGTCCCACCATTGTGCGGCATAGCCCTTCAATTTTAGGGCTACTATCTTCATCTTTCTCTCCTCATCAACTTCCTTCAATTCAAAAGCCCTCCCTACACTTTAGACCCAATCTTTGAAATCCTCCGCATCAAGCTTTCCAAAAAACTTTGATATGTCTACTTTAAAATTAAACATGTTGTCATTTTATGAGTGTTGTAGAGTAATCGGTCTACCTCTTCTAGCCTGTGGCCTTATCCCTCCTCTCCCTCCTAAATTTGGTCCTCCAATGTTGGTGTGAGAGGTCTCTCCAAATTCATCAAAAACTTCCTCATTCTCCAAGTCAAATAGCTCTTCAAAGGTGGGATTACGGTCAGACCTAATTGGGATTCTAGGTGTGTAATTTCTTAGGAAATGACTTAAGGGTGGGAAAGGGGGAGGATTTAGATTTCGGCTTGATGATGTTGGTGGTTTCATGGATTGATAGGCTCTTTCTTTGGCTTTTGAGGCTGCAAGTTCTAGGCATAGGGCTTCAATGGTGGCATTAAGAGCATCAATGTCTTGCGCCATAAGATTGATTGGATTTTTTGATGTATGTTGTGGATTGAGTGTATTTTTGGGTGCAGACATCGACATGACTTGATGTAGGATCACAACGTGGTCTCTAATACCAAAATTTGATGGTGTGTGGTCATTTCGGTTGTCAGAATATGGCCGGAGGTGATGGGTGATGATAAGTGAAAGTTTAGTCTAGTTTTGTGTTTCTCATATTAGGAATTAGCAACGGCTTGTTTTGTAATTTTTGGACAAACTACAAGGAATTTGGGGATGGTTCTAAAGAAAAAATTGTAGAGCGAGAAGTCAACTACAACTTTTGTGAAGGAAGCTTCGTATTTTGATGTGTGTGTCAAAAGTTATGGATGAGATCGTGAAACTGGTCAAGAATGATACTATTTTGGGAAAGGAAGAAGAAAATTAAGAAAACGTGGAAGTTTTTGGGAAACTAACAAACCCTTGTTCTATTTTCGGTAAATAGACAACCCAAGAGCAAATTGACACTAAATTCGACAATAATACTCAAGAGTTTTCATTCATAAAATTCTCCTCTTCAAAAGGAAACAAAACATGACTTAAATAGGAAACTTAGCTAAAAGGAAGGTGGAAAACCACATGATTCAGTTTCTCACCTCCTAATGGACTCTTAATGAAATAGTCATAACAAAAAACTATCTATAATTGTCAACTATACATGTATTAATGTGGAAAATTGAGGATAGGAATTAACACACATTAAATAAGCATTAAACGCATTAAATAGGAAACTTATGAGCAATGAATTGATCTTATTGAAAACATATCATAGGTTGAAATATTATACCTTCTCTTGGCCAAGTCAAGTTATAGGACAACATGTCACTTGATTTTGGCCGAGAGCCTTCTCCCTTATGCGCTCCATTAAGGCTTCAAGATCATCAACTTGGACTAATGCTTTAGAGTCCCCAAAAGGTTTCCATAAAGCTTGGTATTGTAGGAGAATGTTGAGGCCAACTTCTTCTAATTCTTCATCCTCCTTAGTCGATTCTTCTTCCTGGGCTCCAAAGCCCATGTTGGACATATCTTCCAAGGCTTTGTTTGATGGTCCTCCATCACTTTTACTTGGTAAGGAAGAGCATGCAGCTATGCTCAAGTACGGACTTTTACTTAGTAAGGAAGAGCATGCAACTGTGCTCAAGCGCGGACCTTTACTTGGTAAGGAAGAGCATGCAACTGTGCTGAAGCACAAACCTTTACTTGGGAAGGAAGAGCATGCAGCTGTGCTCAAGCGCAGACCTTTACTTGGTAAGCAAGAGCATGCAGTTGTGCTCGAGCACGGACTTCTTAAAAATGTTGAATTTGATCCTAGTTTTGTTGGTGTTGGTGTTGGCGGTCTTACTGATAACAAAGTCCAGGCCAATGTCAATCCTCAATCCTAAGGTTGGTGTTGGCCTTCATTTTGGTTTGAGGAGTGGGAACCTCAGAGAGTAGTGATTGAATGCAAACCTGGGTGTGACAAAGGAGTACACTTTAACTACAAAACCAATTTTAATGTGGGTGCATGTGTGTTGAGTGATTTTGTACAATGTTTGGATTGCAAGTAAGGTGTATTATATATATAATGTGTGTGTGGTGTGAGTTTGTCATCATAAATAATTACCTTAAGTTATGTATTCTCTATCTTAAAATATATAATTTATGTTGTACCATATCATATCAATAAATATATATAAATTTGCTTCTGTTTATATTTTAGTTTATTATTGTAAATATTATTGAAGGTGAGGTTCCAAAGGTTAGAATCGTTGATACCTTATTTGTCTTAAGTATTTATTATCACATTAAAATTATCGAATTAACTTTTATTCTAATTATTAAATATTAAAAAAATTAATTATACTAAATTTTCTATTATATAAATTTTTATATTTTAAAATTTATCATTTATCTCCTTGTAATATTATTTAGTTACCATATAAATTCTTTATTATATTTTAGGAGTTTTTCATAAATTCATAATTTTAAAGTGACGTTGTATTGAATGTTAAAATTTTAATAGTATATTGTTTTAAGTAAACTTTAAAATTTCAATACTACATTGTTTAAAGCAAAAACAAAAACGAAAAGCTAATAACATATGGTAGAAGTTATGTGATAAATAAGCAAGAGATAAATGATAATTTTTAGTATATAAGGGTTAAAATAAAAATAAAAATAATTTGAGCTCACAAGTAACGATATTATTTTGTATTAACGAGCATGTATAAACTTTTTCATCTTTTAGTCTTTTGCTATTTGTTAAGAAATCATTTAATCTAAAAGTTCACATTTTAGTAAGCTTTGGGATTTGATTCAAATATCATATTATAATATTTTTCCCCATATAAAATATGGACAATCTGAAATAAATAATAATTTCATTAAAAATGAGTTAAGTTTAATTAATTATAAGGATTGATATTATATCAGAAAATCATCTAATTCAAAAGTTTAATTTAATGAACACAAAAAATCATTATAACAAATGAGTAAAGTAATTATAATATGTATTTATGAAGTATTGGTAAAATATTTTAAAAGGGTTACAATACTAATAGATGTTAGATAATTAAGAGTATTATTGAACAAATTATAAAGATATCCAATCTTAGAACAAAATGAATAACTATTTCAATTACGCTCATAAGTATAACAATTTCAATTATGCTCGTAAGTTAAGATTGATTGCTTTCACATTATTCTAAATTTGCCCACTATTATGAAAAAATTTATTGAGAAAAGGAAATTGACATATTTTTTACACAAATAAAGTGCAAGAAAACTAAATTATATAAGTAAAATAATTTTTTAAATAATTTAGTATCTACACCAAAACATAATAATAAAGTTTTTTGTTAGCATTCAAATCTTAGTAAAGGAATGCATTTGATGCTTAAATATATTATAATAAATGAAACATAATTCCATATAAAACACAAGTGAGATTTCACAAGTAACATGACATTTTTTTTTGAACAGTAACAATGTAACGGAAAGAATAATGGTATGAATTGCATACATGTAAACGCAAACAAACATTTCGTTACAATACTAAGATTATGATATAACTTACTTGGAATATAATTTGTTAAAATGACATTATGTTATGGGTTCAGTCTCATTTTATGAAAGTTCACCTGACATATGTATATATGTATATACATATATACATATATATACATATATATATATATACATATATACATACATATACATATATATATATATATATTATATAGATATATATATATATATATACATATATATATATATTCTATGTGTATCGCGTGAGTTTGTGATTAGAAATAAATATCTCAAGTTATGTACTCTCAATTTTAAGATATATATTGTTTTTGCTTGTATTATATATTATTATTGTAAAAATTGCTAAAAGTTGATAGAAGGAAGCATGGTTTCCTAAGAAGCATAACACACAGCAGAGTCCTCCCAAAATTTGCTAAAATATATTAGGAGCATTAAAGTAAGATTAATCCGGCAACCAATGAAAGATAAAACAAGTAACACAACACACAAAATCCAAACAAAAGAACACCAATGATTTTTATGTGGAAAACCCCCTCATTGCAAAGAGGAAAAATCACAAAACTTGTAAGTCCAGTTCCAAAACTCCATTACCACCAATCAAAAGTAGAGTATAATATCCAACAAGTACACAATTGAGATATGACCTTTAAAATCAACCAAAGCACCAAATCTCAAAACAAATAACAAAACTTGTGAAAAACTTCATCAAAAATAGAAACAGTTTTATGAAATTTATTACTAAATATCTAACTGTTAAAATCTAATCTCCATCATTCAAAATGTAGATTAGGATTTTAACTACTTCCAGTTAAAATTTTAGGCTAATCGAACAACATTTCAAGCCCTAGTTGTGTGTTTGATCATGACTGCTCTGTGTTGTGACTGCAAAAATTCCGACAACTTTTGTTACGCAAAAAGTTGTGACAATTACCCCTAAATAGTGCTTACAGAGGTAAGGCAAATCTTTAATGGGCTTTAAGACATTACCCAATAGTCTTAGACTTTTTCCACATAAGTTGGGAGCCCAAAAATCCCAATAAAGGTAAGGTTCCAACGATTAGAATCGTTGATGCCTAATTTGTCTTAAGTATTTGTTATGATATTAAAATAAATGAGTTTATTCTTATTATAATTATTAAATATTTAATAATTAATTTATATTTATCATTTATCTCCTTGTAGTATTATTTAGTTACCATATAAATTCTTTTTTATATTTTAATAAATTCATAATGTTAAAGTGACCTTGTATTGAATTTTAAAATTTTAATACTATATTGTTTTATGTAAAAACAAAGACAAAAAGCTGATTACATATGGTTGAAGTTATGTGATATAAAAACAAGATATAAATAATATTTTTTAGTATATAAGATATCCAATCTTAAAACAAAATGCCTTAAATTTTCAATTACATTCGTTACTTAATATTGATAATTCAAAAATAATATTTTACATATCAATAGATATTAGCTCAATATAACTTTGAAATACAATCAAAATAAAAATAAAAATAAAAATAAATGAAAATTTAAATATAATGAAACTCTTGTTCTAAAATATTAAGCAAAACTCTTAACCTATTTAAAATCTTGTTCTTGCTAATGCTCAATTATTATCATCGTCACCTTCCTCATCTTCACTTATTAAATTTATCTCATCATCATTGATAAAAGTTCATCAAAATTAGTTTTGTTATCTTCTTCAGCACTCATAATATCAGTATTTTTATGGATTTTCTTCAACAGTTACAACATCTAAATCAGATCTATCTAAAGATGTCATATCAATATCATCCTCTAAAGTAGATTCATGAAGTGTGACGCCAAAATTTTCTTTTTCTTGGCATGGCTCATTTCCTATATCATCATCAGGAAGATCATACAAATCACGAGGCTTTGTCATGACAACAACCTGCCAATTCAGCTCCTTTAGATCTCTTACGTAGTAAACATGTCCAGTTTGAGAATCTAAAACATATGGTTCATCAGTTTTCAACTTGCGTGTGACATTGATTATAGGAAACACAAGTTGTCAACCTTATAACCACCTTTTTGATATACATCCCACCAGCCAGCCTTAAATAAAATGATACTATTTCCCCATGATAATTTCATTGTATGATATCTATCAAAACATTAAAATAATCCAAATTGTCGGTATTCACATTACCTTTTACAAAAATTTCACTATTTTGTGATTTTAATTGCAAATCTCTATCCTTTGTGTTAAACCTACAATCGTTGATGAGGAAGCTTTTATATCGATAATCTTGCCTATCTGACCCATAAGATAAAATGCAATAATTGATCATTAACCATTTTAATTCCTTTATAGTGAAATACGGTGACCTATCAAGATTAGTACTCATTAAATATTTATATTATATAAAATATAATTTATAAAAAGTTATAGGTGAAAATATATTTATAGTACTTACATATTTCTTAAAGCATTGATGGAATTCCTTTTAATATCTTCCTTTTACATTTCTAGCATCCTCCCTCTTGAGTTTTCCTTTATACATGCGTCATATTAAAAATAAGTAAAATATTAGTAGTTACTTAAAGAATATAGAAACCATAAAACAAATTACGTAAAATGACTAATTTCAAAAGTTAAAAGAACTTACTCCACAAACCCTCTGATTTCTTCACAATTTTCTAGCACATACATTCTATCTTGGGCCCATACCTAATAATATATATTATTTATTTTAATAAAATGTGATGACATATTATCCAAGTAAAACCTTTGAACTAAGTAAAAACTTTATAAGCAGGCGGACATGCCATAGGATTCTAGCAATAAATTTCAATCCAAAGAGCAATTTCTAGGACAGGGGTTTTAAGACTTCTAGGGTTTAAGGTCTTTCAACTTCAACACTCTCACAAACACCAAAAACTTATAATCTCTCGAGGTGAAGAATTTTATGGCTACTCTCTCCTATAAAGCCTATCAATGTAATACTCGATATCTAGTTTACCCAGTACACCGGAATAAATCGATATTTGAGACTGATGTTATTAAAATCACATAACAATGAATAATAATTTTAGTGACATAAAATTAATGATGTATGATATTTTTTTTTATGGTCACAGGAAATTGTTCAGGCAGATGTTTAAAAAACCAGAACAAGGATGGCATTTTTGTAAATAAGTGGACTTATGGCATATATAAGGAGTTAGTGGGAGAATAAGA
>JANVCQ010052284.1:0-10746 GCA_025531925.1 Erythroxylum plowmanianum
CCTATGCAATCCCAATCTATCCCATCCTATGCCAATTTTACCATCTTACCCTTCCTGTAGGGGTGGGATGTTACACACTCTAGCTATCACAAAATAGAGAAATTATCTCCTTTATGTGCTTGAACTCCTCCATTACCAAGTTCAACCAAATTGCTTCCTTACTAGCTTGTGTAGTTACAACGTATTATGCTTCTGTTATTGATATAACCACAACTGACTGCAGCTTAGATACCCAACTTATAACTCTGCTAGCAAGTAAGAACACATATCCGGTGGTGGACTTGCTTCTGTCAAGATCAACTGCATAATCTGAGTCAACTTAACCACAAATATCTGTGTCTAATCCTCTATAACATAATACAGTATTCAACATTTCTTTGACGTAACAAAGAATTCTTTTCACTACTATCCAATGCTCTCTACCAGGATTTGTCGTGTATCGACTCACAACTCCCACTGCATGTGCAATTTGAGGTCTGGTACTAATTATGGCAAATATCAGGCTACCCACTGCTGATGTATACGGTACTTGAGACATCTCTATCTTCTTTACTTCACTACTAGGACTCATCTCAGAGGACAACTTGGAATTAACAGGGAGTGGACTAGATACTGGCTTACAATGTTCTACGTTGAAGCGCCACAAGACCTTCTTTAGATAATTTGTCTGAGAAAGCCAAATCTTTCTATTGTTCCCGTCTCGGTGAATCTGCATCCTAAGAATCTTGTTTGTTGTTCCCAATTCTTTCATCTCAAATTCTCAAGCCAACTGAGTCTTTAATTCTCGAATATGATCTTTTTTGGGGCTTACAATTAACATGTCTTCAACATACAATAGCAATATGACAAAATCATCACCTCCAAACCTCTTGTAATACGCACAAGGATTTGTGTATAATCTATTGTATCCCAGACTCATGATGAAATAATCAAATCTCTTATACCAACAGCTTGGCACCTGCTTGAGTTCGTATAGAGATTTGTTTAACATGTAAACCAATTTCTCTTTTCCTTTTTCTTCAAAACCTTCTAGTTGGAGCATATAATTCTTTTCTTCAAGATCACCATGAAGAAAAGTTGTGTTTATGTATAGCTGTTTTAGATGTAAATCATGCACTGCTAATAATGCCAGAACTATACAAATGGTAGTTAATCGAACCACAGGTAAGAATATTTCATTGAAATCAATACCTTCTTTTTGAACATATCCTTTGACCACCATTCTTGCCCGATACCTCTCCAACTGGTCATCACTGTTTCTTTTGATCTTAAACACCCATTTGTTGCCAATGGGTTTCCTCCCTGATGGTAGCTATATAAGATCCCAAGTCTAATTCTTATACAGAACTTTGATCTGCTCCTGCATTGTTGCTATCTACTGATACGCATCTGAATCGCCTACTGCCTCCTGGAAGGTTGATGGTTCTCCATCTTCAGTGAGTAGACAGTATGCTACATTGCTATCTATAATATAATTAGAATGCCAATTGGGAGCTTCCTTTATGCGAGTTGATCATCTGATTTCATCTACTTCAGCATCAGATCATCTGATTTCATCAACTCCAGCATTATTATCTAGAGGATTCTAATCCGGCACTACTTCAGAAGTATGTTCGTTCACCTGTATCACCGTAATATCTGACCTTGATGTACCTGCATCTTCACTACAGTGCTTATCTTCTATAAAAATGACATCCCTATTGATAACAACCTTACGAGTAGTGGGATCCCAAAGGTGATACCCCTTTACACCATCAACATAGCCCAAGAAAATACATTTCCTAGACTTCAGGTGCATCCACCAAAGTCCATACTTGGTTAGTATACATGGATTTCATTTCGAATTTCATGGCTCCTTGCCATTTCATGGCTTCATATAAGCTTCACATCCCCAGATCTTTAAGTGTGATAATCCAAGTCTTCTACCAATCTATATCTCATATGGTGTCTTATCAACTAATTTATGGCATAAGACAGATGTATGGTGAGATGTTTCTAAGTATTGGGAAAGGTTCGAGAAGCTGTGCTTACAATGATTTCAAATATGGTAGCAGATTCTAAACAGTTTGGCACACGAGGGGAATTCCACACGAAATGCGTAAGCGTGGTAAGTAGTGTTTCACTAGAAAATAAAGTTGATGAACTAACCTCACTAATGCGTGCTATTTTGAGTGGTAGTGTGTAGCAAGTCAAGATATGCGGCATTTGTTCTCTTAGTGGACACACTTCTGATTTGTGTCCTATAATGGAGGACAACTCGACAAAGTATGCCCATGTGATCGATGGTGGATTCAACACGAATCCACAGCCCAAATATGATCCATTCTCATCAACTTACAATCTGGGATGGCACAACCATCCGAATTTGCGCTATGGAAACCCACAGTAGCCGATGAACAATGGAGGAAGAGCGCCAATGCCCCCTGGTTTCTAGCAAAATCAGACCTATGCCTCAAGGCCAAATCCTCAGAATTTGGTTCATTATTCTTCTACTTCTAATTCTGAAATTTCTGATTTGAAGGAACTTGTAAAAAATATGGGTACTAACATTGTTGCAATGCAGCAAAATTTCTTATCTTTTTAGTAGAAAACAGATGCTAGTATCCAAAATCTAGAGAAACAAATGGGCCAAATAGCATCCTCGATGAGTAGACTCGAGGTGCAAAATAGTGGCAGGCTACCCTCTCAAGCCTTGCATCCCAAGGAATCTATCCAAGTTATTGAGCTTCGCAACAGAAGGGCTCCTGTTAAGCAGAAAAAGAAGGGGATTGCTTTCGACGAGGAAGAGGAACTTGAGACACACCCTGACCATGTTAAGCAGCCCATGGTCGTGGATTCCAACTGGTCAGAATGAAACCAAAAATTCTAGGAATAAGACAGATTCGGTTCCTTTAATTCCTGCCCAAACTATAGCTTTTGACAAGGTGCCAAAGGTATATTCTAAACCTATCAATTCTAATTTTTAGCTGATACCTCCATTTCCTTTGAGTGTTAGGAGTTTGAAGGCCAAGCAAGAGGAGAAAGAGAGGGATATCTTCGATCTGTTCAAGAAGGTGGAGATGAACATTCCACTTATTGATGTAATTCGAAAAGTCCCGAAGTACGCAAAGTTTTTGAAAGAACTTTGCACGACCAAGTGTGCCCATTGATTGAAAGGATACAAGACTGTGAATATGGGCAAGGTCATTTTTGCTGTGATGAAACTGAATATCCCATGCAAGCAAAAAGACCCCGGTGCGTTTGCCATTCCATACATAACAGGTAACACCTTGTTTGAGAGAGCTTTGTATGACTTAGGTACATCCATTAGTGTGATGCCTAAACACGTATATGATGCCTTGAGTCTTGAGTCTTTGTATACGACGAGTGTGGTTATACAGTTAGTGGATCGTTCCTTTGTTTATCTGCTTGGTTTGGTAGAGGATGTCTTGGTTAAAATAGGTGCTTTGCTAATTCCTTGTGACTTTTATGTACTTGAAATGGATATGGACACTTCACACAGGAGTACACCTATTTTGTTTAGTAGACATTTTCTAAAGACTGTTAGAACTAAGATTGATTATGAACATGATCTGCTTTCCATAAGTGTAGATGATGATGTGGTTGAATTCAACATTAATAATGCTCTCTGATATCCACTTAATCATGTTTACTCGATTAATTTTCTAGATGATATTGGTGAGCTTGTATATGATCATGTTAAGTTAGAATTCAATAATGGTTTGGACTTGACACTGTGGAATGGTTTTGGTAGTGAGAATGTCGTGACTTATAGTGGTGATTATGATGATGATTTTGCGTGCATTGTGCTTGCTTCCGAAAGTCATTGATTCTATTTTTACTTTACATGTACTTTCCCCCATTCCTTATGAGGTGGCTTTCATCGATCTTCCTTTATCGCATAAGAAACTTTTACCATCTGTTATGCATGCACCTGAACTTGAGCTGAAACCTTTGCCTAATAATCTTAAGTATGTGTTTCTTGGTGACAACAATACTTTATTGGTTATTATTGCAAAGATTTTAATAAGTGTGCAGGAGGAACGGTTGTTGAATGTTCTTCGCGAACATAAGACGACCATAGGATGGACATTGGCTGACATCAAAGGTATTAGTCCTTCAATGTGTATGCATCATATACTATTGGAGGAAAATTCAAATCCAACAAGGGAGATGCAGCGCTGCCTCAATCCGCCTAAGATGGAGGTGGTAAAAACCGAGTTCCTTAAGCTTTTGGATGCAGGTGCTATTTATCCAATCATTGATAGTAGATGGGTGGCACCTATCCACATGGTTCCAAAGAAGGCAGGGATCACTGTGGTGAAGAACAAAGATGATGAGCTTATACCTCAAAGGGTACAAAGTGGATGGCACATGTGTGTGGATTATATGAAGTTGAATAAGGTGACACGTAAAGATCACTTCCCTTTGCCGTTTATGGACCAGATGTTGGAGCGACTAGCAGGTAAGTCTTTTTCTTGTTTCCTCGATGGTTATAGTGGATACAATAAGATTGTGATAAATCCCGAGGATCAAGAAAATACTACTTTCATGTGCCCCTTTGGCACATTTGCATATAGAAGGATGCCCTTCGGTTTATGCAATGCTGTTTTGACTTTTTAGCAATGCATAATGAGTATCTTTTCAAATTATATTGAACGAATTATCAAGGTTTTTTTCGATGATTTTTCTTTTTATGATGATTCGTTTGATTATTGTCTTGAAAATCTATCTTTAGTGCTGAAAAGATGTATGGAAACTAACCTTGTTCGAAATTATAAGAAGTGTCATTTTATGGTTAAACAAGGAATTATTTTAGGGCATGTGGTTTCTTCACATGGTTTAGAGGTCGATAAAGCGAAAATTGATATTATTTTGTCTTTGCCTTACCCCTTATGTGTGAGGAATGTTCATTCTTTCCTTGGTTATGCAGGATTTTATCGACGTTTCATCAAGGATTTTTTGAAAATTGCCACACCCCTTTGCAAACTTTTGGCGAAGGACGTCTAATTTGTTTTTGACGATGCATGCAAACGGGCATTCGAAACTTCAAAACAAAACCTCACATCTATTCCCATCATCTAACCACCGAATTGGGAGCTTCCTTTTGAGATTATGTGCGATGTGTTGGACCCCAAACTTTACTTGGAAGTTGAACTATTATATGTGAAATGTTGGAAGTTAAAAGCTGGAAAATATAGTTGAAACATAATCACTAAGTATGCTTCGGTGTTTTAGCCATAAGTTTTTCTCTAGTTATTCGAATGAGATGATTTTTGATTTAGATTAAACTAGAGAAATAGGGCTACAAATTATTTTATAAAATTGAGTTCAAATTCAGTCCTTAAGAATTTCAATGTTTGGATGGAAGTTGAGCACATAATATTGTTTCACTATAAGAATAATTTGGAAATATTTGAGAGATAACTTTCAGATTTTGGAACCAAATTGAATGATTTCGGTGTCATTAGAAAATTAAGCTAACGAGGAACATTTTTCTAGAAGGAAGTGTTATGAAATTCCTTCAATTTTTCCATGATAAATAGTTAAGGAGTTAGAAGTATAAGATGTTTGTTTTAATAGACATAAGAGGTAAAATGGGAAGGACAAGGTAAATGAAGGGTAAAATGGGAAAAAGACCAAATAAATGGACTTGAAGTAAGAAATAAGAAGGGAAAAACGTGGAGAGAAGAGAGAAGTGTTGTTAGAGGCCAAAAGAAAGAAGAAAAAATTTGGAAGAAGAGAGGAGAAGAGAGAGAGTTTGTGAGAGTGTGCAAGAGAAGCTTAGAAGGAAGAAGAAAGAAGAAGAAATCAAGTTTGTCAAGGTAAGTTCATCTTTGTCTTTGTTAGAGAAGGAATTAGAGAGAAAAAGGGGGTTGTGTAGAGAATGAAGAGTTTATGTTGGAAGAAGATGATTTAAGAGAACTCATTTGATTTTAGGGTTTCTAAACTAGGTTTTGGCTTTTCTAACCTAGATGGACTATGGGTAGGTTAGGTTTGAGTTTAATTTGTGTTGATTGCATTTTTATGATTACGGAAGCTTTAGGGGGATTTCCAATTGAATGTGGATTGAATGAGAATTTTGATTATGTTAGGAAATCAAGAAAACCCTATTCAAGAGCAAGAGGAAGGGTATAATTGAGTTTCAATTTTCAAACGAAATAAGGTGGGTAAGTTATTTATAGTTATTGTATAATGAGCAAAATGTCTTGTGTGTGTATTGTGTGTTAAAATGACTTGCTTTGAAATGTTGTGATGTGGGCATTGCATTATAATGTATGATATTTGATAAAATTGAATTGTGAGTATGATTATGCTATGCCTTGGAATTGTATCATGACATTTTGATTAAATGGAAAGAAGAAAAAACATGAAAATATGAATTTGTGATTGATTGAATTGAGCATAAGAATTGATTGTGTTTGGGCAAGAGTGGAATAGTTTCATAGTCACGTGCACGTCGGCATAAAGCCTTCTCCCGGCTGCCTGCTTGTTGCACACGAGATCCGAAAAGTGGACTCATTTTAATCATGTTGTATACTTCGATTTTTTCGTTTTGTTCCATGGAACCCTCGAGCCATTTATTTATGCATTTGCATTTTGATATGTCAAGTTATGATGAAGTTGAATATTATGCTTTGATGTTAAATTACATCCAATTTGTTTTATGTGATGATGTATTGAATTATGAGTTGTGAATTAGAATTATGATTGTGGAACTTACAATGTTAGATTAAGATAAGGCGTGTATGTCCAAATGAATATTAGCATATATGTTTGATTGTGTGGCTTATTGCCAATGGCTATAAATATATTAGCCACTGAGCTGTGTAGCTCAACTCATCATTTTCCCTCCTCAGGTGCAGAACGAGAAAGTTAGCGATCCTTGCAAGGCAATTAGACAAACTTCGAGATAGTCAGCTTTTGTACTAAGCTAGTTCGAACACTTTTGTATAGCTTATTAAGCATGCCAAACATTGAGCATCCATTTATATTTGTTTTAAGTTTGTGATGTGTATATTGATATGTAAATAAAGCTTTATCAAATATTTACTTTGCTTAGTAATGGGAATGAGAATTTGTGGATTTCCTTCTGTGTATGATTTTGTTATTTTACAGGTTGAGTATGATAGTTGTAGAAGTCGAATGTGTGTATGCATATGCTTCTGTGTTAAGATTGCAAAGATTGTCATTAGAAGGACCAGGCTTACTACAATAATGGCGAAGATCGTCATTAGAAGGACCAGGCTTGGTCTTGGGGTTAGGATTGGGCTTGTTTCGATTCTTAGTCGGACCTTTACCCTTGTTCTTCCCTCTCCCGTTGCCTTGTTTCTTAAAACCTTTCCCCTTTTAGACCATACGGACCTTAGGGGTATGATCTTTCTTAATGTTTTACTCGGTAGTTTTAAGCATCTCATGCAACTCAGTCAAAGATTTATTCAAATTATGCATATTATAGTTCATAATAAAACTGTCATAATCATTTGACAGAGAATGAAAGATGATGTCAGCGGCCAACTCTTGGCTTATATGAAATCCCAATCTTTCTAGGTTCTTAATAAGGCTAATTATCTTAATGATATGTGGGCTGACTGGGTTCCCTTTTGCTAGCTTGCACTCTAAGATAGACTTTATAGTTTGAAATCTCTTAATTCATACTTATTCCTGAAACAAAATTTTCAGGCTTATAATCATCTCATAGGCTCCTACATATACAAACTACTTTTGAAGGTCTGGATTTATAGTTGCCAACATGAAACAACCAGCATTAAGAGCATCATCCTTATGCTTCTTATAAGCATTCCTTTCAACAAGGGGAGCAGTGGAAAAAGGTGCCCTTATGGTAGTCCTTCTTGTCTTGCTTGAGAACAATTCTCAAGTTTCTGTATCAATCCAGAAAATTTGAACCATTCAGCTTGTCCTTCTCAAGGATAGATCACAATGAAAAGCTAGATGAAGTGATGGTGGTCATGATTATCTACAATAAAACATACAAAGTTTCAGAGACATATTTATTAATAAAACTCAATTATTAACAATTAAGAAGTTCTTACTATACCCTTATAGTAAATGTCCCTCGAAAATGAGTATAGGAGTCCAAGATCCATATTTCACTAAGACCCAAGTGAGCGTTGGCTTATCACCTGAATCCTAATTATTTAGGTAAGCAACTATTTGCTAGTTATATCATATATAACTCTTGGTTGTTGGTTGACATCTGATGTCCCAGCTCCTAACTACATGCCTCAAAGTTCAAAACTGTTTTGGTAACCCCGTCAAGTAAACCATTCCTCACTTATAGGTAACTGTTACCCATCCTGTTGTACTTCAATAATCAAGAGCACCTTGCTTTGGTAAGCCCACTTCTCAACGATTCAAGTCTTTGTAGGTGTAGAATTGGAAAGGCATCAATTATTACTTAATATTGTTGAGGGATTAAGTTGATTATGAAATTGTCATTTACATGCATTAATGAAATTATAAGTAAGAGCATGAATAAGAAATAATAACATGATATAGTATAGCCACTAAACTATGAAGATCTAATATCCATCATGAATGTATTGTAGCAAATGGATCACCATCCTCGTACCTTCATTCTAGTCAATTCGATTCTTCATTTAACTTGAAAGATAAAATATTACAACTGAAACTAGTAATAATCTAGTTATTACATGAAAATATAACGGCAAGCAAGTCATATCCAACATGTAAAACAACTATAGGCCATACTCTTCACCATTCATAATCAACATATATAATGAACGCAAGATATCAAATATCAAAGCAAACAAAACACCAATTGTTCAGAAATACTTAATTAACATAAAATGCAAAATTTGGCGGGGTTAGGTGGTCGGGCCCCCTGCCGAAACCTCTCATTCAATCACATTGAGCTATAAATAGAACCCTAATTCAATCACATAGAATTATGGACAGAACCCTCATTCAATCATGTTGAACTATCGACAGGACCCCCTCATTCAATCACATTTAATTAACGAAAACCCTAATTTCAGGGGATTTAATCGAACTCAATTTCAATAAACATAAGTGGCTCTGATACTACTGTAAGCTTTTCGGACTATCAGCATACAATAATATTTACCATCATTTGCAAAACCGAAACATCAAGACCCATATAAACATCGACATCAAATCTGTATTAGATTATACCTTTCACAACGGAAATAACAAAGAAAATCGTAGTGTCGGAAGAGGACGTCAAATGCCGTGTCTCTACTGGTATCCACACCCTTGTGAGACCAAACAAACACTTCTAATGTGCTAGCACCACTCTTAAGACCTCTCTCTCTCTATCACTTGAGGAGGATGATGACACTATGGTTTCTTTTTAGGGAGATGAGTCTTCCTCAAAACAAGGCATACTATACATCTATATATATATAGTAAAACCTTAAGGCCCAAAAACCTAAAACCTATTAAAGCCTAATGAATGTTCAGTCTCTTAGTGTGCGACCTTGTAGGCTTATTTAATATTAGTAGTAGGCCCAAGCTTCGTTTAGGCCACAAGTTATAAGTGGTGTCTAGTAAGACATTATAACTACCTACTATTAAATAAGGTCAAAGTCCGACATTACCTGGATCACAATTAATAAATTATAGTACATTCTATAATTGGTTTGTGGGGTATACACTAACAGTATTTTCTGAGGAGTTGTCAGGGTTACCACCAGAAAGAGAAGTTGAATTTTCTATTGATGTGATACCTGGTACAACACCAATATCCATTGCACTATATCAGATGGCACCTACAAAACTTAAGGAATTGAAAATCCAACTACAAAAACTTCTTAAGAAGGTTTATAGACCTTAGTATGTCTTTTTGGGGTGCACTTATGTTATTTGTCAAGAAAAAAGATGGGTCTCGTAGGCTATGTGTAGATTCTAAACAATTGAATAAAGTGACTATGAAAAATAAATATCCACTGCCTAGAATACATGACCTATTTGATTAATTTAAAGGTACAGGTGTTTTCTCTAAGATTGATCTAAAATCGGGATATTACTAGTTGAAAGTAAAGGAAGCAGATGTCCCTAAGATAACTTTTAGAATGAGATATGGGCATTATGAATTTTTAGTGATATCTTTTGGACTCACAAATGCTCTGGTAGCCTTTATGGATCTCATTAATCGTATTTTTCATCCTTACTTGGATCAATCCATTATAGTCTTCATTGATGATATCTTGGTTTATTTTAAGGACCGAGAAGAGTATAATGAGACTCTGAGAATTATTTTGCAGACTTTGAGGGATAAACAATTTTATGCCAAGTTTAGTAAATATGAATTTTAGCTTGATGAAGTTTCTTTCCTTGGTCATGTCATATCAACAAATGGGATTATAGTTCATCCTAAAAAGATAGAAGCCATTCGAGAGTGGAAGCCACCTAGGAATGCTACAGAGTCAAAGAATAGAAGTTTCTTAGGTTTGGTAGGTATACTATAGAAGATTTGTTAAGGTATTTTGCATAATCGCAGTACCTAGGGATGGCAATTGTACCCGAACCCAATGGGTACCCGATAAAATTACCCGAACGAGGGCGGGTATGGGGAGCAAATTTTTACCCGTGGGGTGGGTATAGGGGGTTAGCAAAAATACCCGTCGGGTATCGGGGCGGGTATAGGGATACCACCCCTCATACCCGTTTACCCGTTATATAGTAATTACAAAAAAATTATTTTTATTGGCTTAAATTTGGTGAATTATAAAAAAATCATTT